>PVJN01015908.1:0-47420 GCA_004026805.1 Lasiurus borealis
CTACTAATAATCACTTTATTAAAACCATAGCTACACACTCTTGCCTTTTATTTCCCCAGGGCTCAGGCTTTCCTTGTGGTTAGTCATGTGCAAAACAGAATGAAAACTTCCACTGTCAGTTTATGTTGATTCCCATCTGCCACGAATGACAACCTATGATCTCTTCTCCATCGGGTATTTTTGTTGTGTTCTTGTTGCTATTTTACAAAGAATCTGCAATCACTTATTCTGTGTGTCTCACTCAGCACTTGAAGAGAGACAACACTTGAAAACATAATGGCCAGATGATCTCAGGATGCAAGAATCCTTCAGATGTTTGCTGAGAACTATTGAAAGATGCTTCAGTTTGACAAAAGCAGGAAATGTTAATTTTCAGCTCTTTTATAAATAGAGGGATGATCTGTAAAAGGAAAACTGTTGTCACAGCAAATGTACACTTGAGTGACTCAAACATAATTAGTGGTTATATGATTCACTTTGAATATATTTACTGTAACAACTGGTAAACTGCTTTTCAAATTCAGCTGTTGAATAGAGTCTATTTTTTAAAAAGCAAAACAGCTCTGAAAATTTATTTCCCCCCTTTTTTTTTCTTACCAAAACCAACATGTTTACACCTTCATCCTTGATGCATGGGCTATATATAACCAATGACTAGCTCCCTCCATCTTCTTTCTGTTCCCACTCTACCCCTCCTTGCAAAATTTCCAGCATACAGAATAGGGCAAAAGTAGGTCTACAGTTGTGAGTATAAACTCAGAGTTTATTCTTATGTTATTATTTATTAACTGGAGGCTTGGTGCATGAATTTGTGCACAGGTGGGGTCCCTTAGCTTGGCTGGCAATCAGAGCCAATTGGGGAGGGACCGTGGGAGGTTGGCTGTGGGAATGCACTGACCTCCAGCTTCTGCATTGAGAGTCTGCCCCCCTGGTGATCAGTGCATGTCATAGCTACCGGTTGGTCCCCTGGTTGTCCAGTCTTAACAGTCAGTTAGGCTTTTATATATATTATGAAATTTGTATACAGGGCAAGGGGAGTCTCCTCATCCCACCTGAACCCTCTCCAATCTGGGACTCCTCAGATACCCCTCTCACAATCCGGGACCACTGGCTCCTAACTGTTCACATGCCTGTCTGCCCGATTGCCCTCTGCTGGCCTGGTCACTCCAAACTGCTCCCCCTGCTGGCCTGGTCACCCCAAGCAACCTGCTGCTCAGTCATTTGGTCTCCTCTCACTAATACTCCTGCTGGCATGGTTGCCCCATGCAGCCTGTTCAGTCATCTGTTCAGTTGTGATGATTGCTTAGGCTTTTATATATATATTATATTGTTTTGCAAAGAAACAACTGTAAACTGACTTTTGCCTCACCCTGTATTTACATAAAAAAAACATATTAGAATTATCCATTTGTTCTCAGCAATGGAAGGATGTGAATATCGTTTGGTAACGATGTATAGTAACTACAGAGTTATTTAATTATGAAAAATAAAGTCACATTTCTAAAAAGACTCCATTAAAAAAGGTGTTCAAAGCAATTGATATATGATGATTCTTTGCTACACTTTCTTATTTTATTAAATACCTGATTAGGTATGTCCAAAAAAAGAAAAATTCAAGCAGAGTGGTGATTTAATAACTCTAACTGCAAGCAATTTGCAATATGGTTAATTCAAATAAATCCTTATATAAAGCAGACATAATTTATCTCTTAGATATACATTTTTATTTTGGGGGAATTATTTTGAAAACCAAGTCATTTAAAATTCAAAGCATATATACTTTAAACCAGTAGTAATGGGAATAACATTCCTTCCCCCTAGTTCATTTATTTTTATTTTAAAAATATAATACTAAAAGTAGGAAGTTTGTAATTAATATTTTAGGAAATACAGATGCATACAAGGAAAAAAAAAGTATTTCCACTACTAATAATGTTTAGAAGTATCTTGTTTTCCAGTGTCTTAATGTGGAATTGTGTGTTCATATAACATGATTCAAATCCACTTGTTGGTGATGCAAGTGAAGTTGCTCTGTTCGTTTGCTTATAGTAAAGACAAGAAAAAAGTTGTTTTAGTTATAAAGTTGTACACTTGAAAGCTGTGTGGTTTTAGCAATATCAACCCAATAAATTCAATTAAAAAATAGAGGAAAAAGGTTGTTTGGACATAAGAATGAAGGAAGTATTGTGCTATCATCCTCTCGTGTCTGTTGTTAGCTGATCCATACTCAGGCCCAGGTGAGGACATACACTGCAGGGGGCTTATCAACAAAAAAGCATGGAGAAGCAGCTATGTCCCAGGGACATTTAGATGCCAAGTTTATGAGGGAATTTTTAGAGTTTTCAGTCTGGATAAGGTGGACTTTGCTTGTCTAATAGTTCTCTGAAGATCTTTGGGGCAGTAGTTCCTGCTGTGGTAAAGACCATTCTTTTCTGGGCAGCAAGAAGAATGAGAAGTGGTTTTGTGAAGAGACTTCTGTGTGTTTTTTTTTCCGTTGTTTTTTTTTTGCACTGGCAGCTGTAAGTCAGCTGTGGTTGTATGAAAAGGGACATCTTTGCCCAGCCGGCATGCTCAGTGGTTGAATGTTGACCTGTGAATCAGGAGGGCACGGTTAGATTCCTGGTCAGGACACATGTCTGGGTTGTGGGCTCAATCCCCAGTGTGGGCCATTCAGGAGGCAATTGATCAATGATTCCCTCTCATTGTTGATGTTTCTATCTGTCTTTCCCTCTCCCTTCTTCTCTGGAATCAATAAAATATATATATTTAAAAACAGGGCACCTTAACTACATTTTGACTTTACTCTTCTCCTCTCCTGGAACAATAATTAATCTATCAATAATTTGTCTTATCCTCCATGCTGTTGGTTTGTGAAATTCTTGCAATAAAACTGAGTTAAATAAATTGCTGGCAAAGGCAAACTCAGTTACTGAGCATAATTTGCCACCCCAAAAACAAAACAGGAATTTAAAAAAATATATGGTCTGATATTCTATACACACTTCCATAGATTCTTTTCTAAGGGCTATCTTGGATGTCTACATGTCTCACTGAGCTCTTTGAAAATCTGATCCTTGTACCAGACATAGACGTGAATCCATAAAGAATGCAGCTTTGTCCTAGATGTGCCAACTTACCTTTCCCTAGAAATGTGAGGTGTTTCTTGAAAATAATAGCTTTTGCCTACTCGTTTGTAAAGCTTAAGACATTAGAAATGAACAAGTATGAAAAATAAACTTTACTGCATATTTTAGGAGGGATGGTAGAAGTAAGGAAAGTTTTAGGAAGTTTATTAAGTAGTAAGGACAGAGTCCTAGAGAGATGGCTCAAAGCCACTGTCATCAGGGATTAGAGAGACAGCATTAACTGGGTTGAGAGGACTTCCTCTCTCTTCTGTTTAGACAAGAACAGAATTGCAAGTGATCATGCTCAGGAACCACCGGCATTGTTTGGTTCTCACAGTTGGATTTAAGTACAATGTGAATAAAGGTAAGGTCTTGATTTTGGGACCCATGTAGGCCAGTTAACCTTATACAGAAAAACAAATGAAATAAAACAACCTTCCCCTCTTCTCCCTTAACTGTTTGGCTGCAAACAATTCTGCCCTGCTGAGGTCAGTCATATTGCTTCGTTATCATTTGAATTGTAGTGAAAGAAATGAAAAAAGGATCACATTGACAGTAAAGAGAAAACCACTTTATGTAGACAATGTGCTATGAGGTTAGATTGTGAGGTTAAATATTGTGATTGGTGGGAATATTTATAAACTTTTATAAGGTTAAATGATTTTATTACCACCAATAACCCTTGTGGCCCTGAAAGCTAAAATAATCTGGGTAATCAAAATTTATGCTTTAGGATGGAGAATGATTCTATGCAGACGAGAGGGAGGAAATTCCTCTTTCGCCAGTCCTCTGTGCCAACTACACTGTAGATGAATAACTGCCTGGAGCTCTGGTCTAACTTTCTGTGATGGAGGTGGAGTGTCTCTGAAAGAACACATTTTGGTTGTTGTAGGCCAGTGATGGGCAAACTCATTAGTCAACAGAGCCAAATATCAACAGTACAACTATTAAAATTTCTTTTGAGAGCCAATTTTTTAAAACTTAAACTTCTTCTAATGCTACTTCTTCAAAATAGACTTGCCCAGGCCATGGTATTTTGTGGAAGAGCCACACTCAAGGGGCCAAAGAGCTGCATGTGGCTGGTGAGCCACAATTTGCTGACCACTGCTGTAGACAATAAGCAGGGTAAGAGACTGAATAATCCAGAAACTCTTTACTTGGAGAAAAAGGACCACTTGGAGAGACCACAAAGGAGGGGAAGGATGATCTCAAGATGTTTGCTTTTGTCTTTGAGAAATCCGGTCTTAAACTGAGTTTTATTTTTTTGTAAGTGTATTTTAAATTAAGATGGCTCTTTATAATGGAGATTATATCTGTTTCAATATAAAAGTGTCTTACTATTTTTAAAAGTGCCCTTTCCCCATTTTCATCAAGATGATTGGTTTGGGGTGCTTTAAATCAAAGCTGGAAAGAACAGAATTAAAAAATTTGCTAGGTTTAATCTAGTTACCATGTAAATGCAAATGGATTCTATTTGTGGATTTCTATCTAAATAGTTAAAATGAAATTACTCAGAACAGAGGTAACAGATTCTAAAGTATATAAATTTCCTCCATAATCTTTGGTGGAAGAAATACAGGTTATTTACTTTCTTTTAAATATGATTAAATCTGATTCGAACCCCTAAACATGAAGATGGTAAGAAATCTAACTCATTTAATTATTACCCATATTTCTATAATGGACTTGTGTTTCAATGGCCTTACATAGTTTAAAAAGTAATCTCAAAATATTTGTGTATGTAGTGTTCTATTAATATATATTATAAAACACACAAAAATAGAAATATAGACATATAATAAATATTTTAAGTATTTTAATACAAACAATGGACTAAACATTAATAGACTAAACCATTGTCATTATTATTTAAAACTAGAGGCCCGGTGCACGAAAATTCATGCATTGGAGAGGGGGTCCCCCAACCCGGCCTGCCCCTTCTTACAGTCCGGGAGACCTCAGGGACGGGAGGCGACCCAGCGATCAGGGGAAGGTGATGTCCCATCACACCTCTACTGCTTCCACTGCCGACAGCACAAGCCTCGGGCGGCTCTGGGTGGCTGGGCAGCTGCCATCCCAGGCTTGCCTGTGCCTTGGGCGGCCCTGGGTGGCTGGGGGATTGACAGGACTGGGGGACTCCTGAGGCAGGTGTGTGGAGTGGCCAGGCCTCCTGGGGGCTGCCCGGCCTTGCAGCATACCTGATGCCCCAGCAGGGCTAAGGGGACTGGGTGCCACCATCTTGTGGCTGTGGGCACCACCATCTTTGAGGGTGGGGCAGTCAATTAGTATATTTCCTCATTATTGGCTGTTGGCACTGCCACCTTTGTGATGGCCTGAGGGTCAATTAGCATATTCCCTTTTTATTAGATAGGATTATTAGTGAACAGAACTAAGTATGCATAATAGTTTTAAAAATCTTGGTTGTATCAATGATTCAAACATTGGTTCAAGTCAAATTTATTTCCATATTGTTTTTAATGAAAACAAAGCTAAAAATATCCCTGATAAAGATAAGTAAAGACAGATGGGTAAAGAGCAAACTTAATTCCATTTGTGAAACTATAACCTTTTTTTCATATAAAGGAGTAGAAAGATTTTGTTGAAATTTATCTGGTACATTTTCATGTTCCATGATGCCAGTTAGTGGTTCTTATATGGCTACACAAAGTCATCCTTTGTTACATTTTTACCAAAGGTTCAAATCCAGTGAAATGCTTTGTGTAGACAACTTTAGAATAATCTAGAAAATTGTGTTTCTAAATCTTTAAAGCATAAGCTATTAAGCTTCTTTTTATTTAATGTCTTGAGAATGTTAAGTCTAGGTTCAATGTGGGTAAGAGTGAGGAGAGGGCAGGCTCTGTGGTGCACATGAGATTGAGAAAGGCTCACTTACCCCACACTCATCTCCATCAGAAAGACCAGAGTTTAGAGTGAGTCAGATTTGTGTTTGAGTACAGAGCCTACTGTTTACTAGGGGAGCAGCCTTAACACAGGATTTATCTGCTTGAAACTCAGTTTCTTCTTCCATAAAATAGACATAAAATTCTTACATTTCAGAGCTGGTATGAGGACTAAGATAGTGCTTAGTCCTCTAAAGTGCTTAGCTCACTATCTATCCTATCTAATAAAAAAGTAATATGCAAATTGTCAGGACTTCTGCTATACCCACAAGCCACACACACCAGCCAATCATGAGCAAATATGCAAATTAATCCAACCAAGATGGTTGTGACCACAGAGAGAGCAGAAGGCTTGAGTTTCCCCAGCAATGAAGGAAGCCAAAGCTTTCCATCTGCCCTGGCCTTCCTTGGCCTCCACTTAAGGCTACAAAGTTTCAATTATAGAAGATAAATAAAACCCAACAAAAATGCCTGCAGCCATGGAGCAAGCAGGAGGCTTGGCTCTGCTCAAGGCTACAAAGTTTCAATTATAGAAGATGAAAAGTTCCAGATACTAGGGCCTCTGCTTGGGTCACCAGGGAGCATGGCCAGCCTGAAAACCATCACAGGCCCCTTGCCTACATCGCCTCATACCCTAAGGGAACCCCCATCCTGATCCTGGATACTCTTCAGGGCTAACCAGCCAGCCTCCACCCATGCATCAGGTCTCTATCCTATCTAATAAAAGAGTAATATGCAGACTGACCATCACTCCAACACACAAGAGGGCTTCCCCCATGTGGTAAAAGATGACTGCCCCCATGTGGACACAAGATGGCCACCACAAGATGGCAGCAGGGGAGGGAAGTTGGGAGAGACCAGGCCTGCAAGGGAGGGCAGTTGGGGTTGATCAAGCTTGCAGTGGAAGGCAGTTAGGTGTGACCAGGCCAGCAGAGGAGGGAAGTTGGGAGCAACCAGGCCTGTAGGGAAAGGCAGTTGGGGGGAAACTCAGGCCTGCAGGGGAGAGGAGTTGGAGGAGACCAGGCCTGCAGGGGAGGGTAGTTAGGGGCAAACTGGCTGTAAGGGAGCAATTAGGCATCAATAAGGCTGGCAGGGGAGTGGTTAGGGGGTGATTAGGCTGGCAGGCAGAAGCAGTTAGGGGCAATCAGGAAGGCAGGCAGGCAAGCAGTTGGGAGCCAGTAGTCCTGGATTGTGAGGAGGATGTAGGATTGGGCCTAAACGGGCATTCAGACATCCCTCGAGGGGTCCTAGGTCAGAGAGGGTGCAGGCTGGGCTGAGGGACACACCCCCTGAGCACAAATTTTGTGCACCGGGCCTCTAGTATATTAATAATTATAACTAGTTTCCCCTACTCTTCCTTCACTATGCAGATAGGATCCCTGCTGAGTGTTTGGAAGGGGCAGAAGAGTATTAAAGACAGAAAGTTTGTGTCTTCCCCAAATTTATATGGTGAAGCCCTAACCCACAGTCTGATGGTATTTGGAGGTGGGGCATAGGGAGCCGATTAAGGTTGGATTGGGTCTTGAGGATGGGGCCCTTATAATGGAATTAATGTCCTTATTAAAAAAAGGAAGAGACATAATATCTTTCTCTTTCTCCTCCTCTCCTACCATGTGAGGATGCAGGCAGGAGGTTGCCAATGATTTACAAATCAGGAAGAGGGCTCTCATATGTGATGAGCAAAATATACTTCTAGGAATATATCCCAGAAAACTAGAAATATCAGCCAGAAAGGATATATGCACCCCTATATTCATAGAAGCACAATTCACCATAGCTAAGATTTGAAAACAGCCTAAGTGCCCAATAGCAGATGAGTGGATTTAAAAACTGTGGTACATCTAAACAGTGAAATACTATGCTGCTATAAAAACAGCATGGAACTGGAGAGCATTATGTTAAGTGAAATAAGCCAGTCAGAGAAAGATAAATATCACATAATCTCACTCATTTATGGAATATAATGAACAACATAAACTGACGAACAAAAAGAGATCCAGAGACAGAGAAGCATTGATCAGATTGTCAAACCCCAGAGGGAAGGTAGGGAGGAGTGGAGATAAGGGGGAGAGATCAACCAAAGGACTTGTATGCCTTCATATAAGCCTAACCAATGGATACAGACAACAGGGGGTGAGGGCATGAGTGGGTGATGGGGGGGCCCTAAGGGGAGATAAGAACACATAAGTAGTACCTTAATCAATAAAGAAAAAAATATGTTAAAAAAGTAGAAAAAATAAAACATTAATACTAATTATATATATATTAGAGGCCCAGTGCATGAAATTCGTGCATGAGGGTATCCCTTAGCCCAGCCTGCACCCTCTCCAATCTGGGACCCCTTGAGGGATCAGGCCTACATGGGCAGATATCCATCTCACAATCCAGGATTGCTGGCTCCCAACTGCTTGCCTGCCTGTCTTCCTCATTGCTCCTAACTGCTTCTGCCCTCCAGCCTGATCACTCCCTAACCACTCCAGATTGATGCTTAACTGTTCCCCTGCCAACCTGATTGCCCCCAACTACCCTCCCTTGCAGAACTGGTTCCTCCCCAGCTGCCCTCCCCTGCTGGCCATCTTGTGGTGGCCATCTTGTGTCTACATGGAGGAAGCCATGTTTGACCACATGGGGGCAGCCATCTTGTGTGTTGGAGTGATGGTCAATTTGCATATTACTCTTTTATTAGATAGGATATGTATATTTACTTATTTTAAACAATTGGAGCACGGGTCTTAGAATGTCTGAATTTGAATCCCAACCCTTACACTTACTGACTGTGTTATCTTGGAGAAATTTTTTAACCTTTTGGAGCATATTTCCTCATCTATAAAGTGTGGTTAAGTGATACTTTACAGAGTTATTGTGAATATTGAATGAGATAATTCACCTACAATAAGTTCTTCTAAAAAATAATGGTATTAGTAGAGGTTGATGTTATTATTCAAGGGATTTTACATGATGTAAAAGAGACATTGTTCCTCCTCTCAAGGATTTTATGACCAGAAAGGGCTCTCTCTTAACTTTAGGAATGTTGTTAAAAGCAGTAAGAGTGTCATCCTGGGGGCTTCATTGTCTGTACTTAATGCTAAAGTACATGTGTTTTTCCAAATTCTTTATTGCTGTCTCCTGAGTCCTTCTATACATTATTTTCATTTAGCATACTTTTCTGATATGAAATCTTTTTTGTACATTGCTTTCTTTTTTTATTTGTTAATCTTAAACCTGCTATGTTAATTTGGGAATGAAATTTTATTCTTGAGATTATTACACCTTATTCATTTTATTAATAAAAAATGACAAATTTACATGCCAAGATAATTATTTCAGTGTTTATATTAATAAAGTTATTTTTAATCCTTATTATATTCAAAGATAACAAATAAATATAAAAAAGAGAATATATTGACTTTAACTTACTTAAAATTCTAGATCTTGGTTATAAAAGACATTGGTTATATTATTGACAAGATATAATATTTTCTATTAATGATGTCAAAATAAATAACTACTGAATTTATAATTTAAAACATTTTAATGTAGCTCTTCATATATGCCTTTCTTTAAAATAAATAAGTGTATGTTTATTCAGCTTATTCTATCTGAGGACATTTTAATCTCTTGTAATATGTACAGACCCTTTAGGGACAGACTCTTGAGTCCAGAAGCATCAACTCAAATTGCAGATCCATGAAGGAGTTAGTTAACAATTACCAAATGTGCTCTTTGTGTTTATAAACAAAAACATTTATTTGAGACAAACTTCTTTTCATCTTTTGTGGTGGGTGGGCGGGAGCATAAAATGTCTAACATTCTATTGAGAATAACAGAGAGCCTGGATTTTTTACATAGTATTATACCCATTATTTCTATATGGATCATTTTATATTTTCTCCCAAAAACCCATGTAAAAGATGCTTTAAAATTACATTTATCTCTCAACATTAAAAAGAAGGAATAATTATAATTGTATTAAAAGAAAACGTTTGTCAGAATCTGAGAAATTCCCTAAACTGAAAGAAATATATCCATTGTGAGGATATATTACTCAAGGAATTTTATATGAATGGAAATGACTTTGTTTCTGATCTCAAGGAATTTATGACCAAAAGGGAAATTGAGAAAAGATGTGACTATCACTGACACTCTAACCTGAATTTTCCTATAGCTTTCTTATAACTAACATGACTATACTTATCTATTTTTGGCAACAGGGAAAGAGCAGGTTACTGAAAACATTGGGAAGGGCAAGTTCACTATAAGAATAATAGAGAGTCATTATCTGTTTCAAATGTTTTAAACTCTTGGAACATATTTACAAGTCTCTATGCCTACTTTCCCTGAGTCAGAAACATTATCCTCACCCCAGAATTGAGTTTTGATTATCCAATGTCAATATTGCTCCCAGAGTGACCATTCCCTCCAGCTTCATGGATAGTCTTTAATTGCTCATTAGTTCCTTTCAGGGAGGACCAACTGTAAATATTTAAGGAATACTTATGTATGTTTATGAGTAAGGTTGTATAGATATTAGCTCTTTCATGGAGAAACCAAAATTGCAACAAATAGCTAACGCGTGAAATACGATTTGTTATATTAACCTTTTTCTTTCCTTATATGATATGTAAATTAATTTTAAAAATTGAATTGTTTGGATAAAAGTTTTGAAAGCATATTTAGAATGACATCTTAGAAGAAAAGGGTGGAAAATTGGAATTGACAGTTTTCTCTTGCAATCACCATTCTCCAACACTTCACCTTTGTATAAATCTCTTGGGGAAGTATTTTAGAATCTCCCCTGTTCTATGTTACTGTATTTTGTTGTCAGTGTAAATACAAATAAGATCCTTTACATTTTTTTCTTCCTCAATGTGTATAATTTTATGTTTTAGCAAAGATCTCTGAAACATTAATGTGAAAATGAGCTTAATTAAAGCTGGATTGGTATAAAGAAACAGTGTTTTGGAAATCCCAGAATCATTGCATGCTGGGATTTATTTTGTTCTTAATCCTTCTACTTAACATTGGTTTTCAAAAAATAAATGGTATAGAAATATTCTTTCTCTGTCCTCCACCTTCAAACTTTACTGAGATATAATTGACATGGATCATTATATAAGTTTAGGGGTATATACACATATATTGCAATATGATTACCAGTATAGCATTAGCTAACACTTCTATTACATCACATATTAATTACCATATCTTTTTGTAATGAGAACATTAAAGATTTAGTCTCTTAGCAATTTTCACATATATAAGTACTGTTAACCATGGAACTTTTTATTAGATCCCCAGAACTTATTCATCTTCTAACTGTAAGTTTGACATTTGTCCAACATCTACCTAGTTCTTTTATCTACCAACTCTTGGTGACCTCCATTCTACTTTCTGCTTTTATGTGTTTGGTTTCTTTAGTATCCACATATATGTGACAATATATATTTGTCTTTCTCTGATTCATTTTACTTAGCATTATGACTTCATGGTCCATTCATGTTATCCCAAATGGAAGGATTTTCTTTTTTTTCATGTCTGAATAATATTCCATTGCATATATATAACTACATCTTCATATCCATTTATCTATCAGTGCACTCTCAGGTTGTTTCTATACTTTGACTATTGTAAATATTGCTACAATTAACACAGGAGTGTAGATATCTCTTTGAGATCCTGATTTCATTCCTTTTGGCTATACACTGAGTGGCCAGATTATTATGACCTCTGAATGCATAATAATCTGGCCACTCTGTGTGTGTGTGTGTATATCTATATATAGAGGCCTGGTGCATGAATTCCTATATGGGTGGGGTCCTGCCAGCCTGGCCAGAGGGAGGGGACATGGGCGGTTGACCAGCCTGCCTGCTGGTCAAACTCCTGGTTGAGGGGACAATTTGCATATTAGCCCTTTAATATATAGGATATACACTTAGTGTCCAGATTATTATGCATTCAGAGATCATAATCTGGCCACTCAGTGTGTATTCCCAGAGTAGGATTATTAAATCATATGGTAGTTCTATTTGTACTTTTTTGAGGAAATTTCACACTTTTCCATAGTGGCCATACCAATTTTCATTCCTACCAACAGTAGTATGGGTTGAAAAGAAATGTTCTTATCAGATGACCTCTACTCTGGTCTTGAATAGATTGTCTTCTCAGTATTTGTTTTATTTTCTGTTCTTGGTAGGACAATAGCAATGAAGATCATAAATTGCCTTTGCCTCTACTTTATGAGAATCTCAAACCTAGAATATCTCATAAGCAGTCCGTTCTCTTCTGTTTCTCCTTCTAGACTGATTTCCTCTGGCTCTCCACTGTCAAGAGTACCACTCAAGTGTGTGTGTCTGTGAAGTAATGGTTTTGAGGAGAGAGTGAATAACATGCAGTGAAGAGACAGTATGACTATCAGTAAGAGAATATAAAGGCAGAAATGTGAGTTTTCAGGGTCCAAAGTCTAACTGCACTGTGCCCAACCACAGTTCCATTGCGCTTCATCATGCAGTATTTTCAAGGTCTGAAAAATTGTTCAGGTTTTAGTGGAATAACCCAATACAATTTGAATGTGAGGCATGGATTAAAGGTATGTTTTGACTGATTACTGTTATTGGCCTATTGCAGTCCCGATGTTACAACAGGAAAGATTATGATCTTTTTACCCATATTTTAATTTCTATTCTATATAATGTCAGGATAATAATAATTACTATGAACCTCTCAGGGGATATTTTAATAATTAAAATGATAATGTCCTAAGAAGTAATATAGATACAAAGCAAAGTGAGTAAAGTAATATGTATTTAATGAATAATTTAATGCAGCAGATTCCATTGTTCTTGCAAAACAAATTAATAAGATGCAGTGAACTTCAATTTATTATTTTTAAGTGTTTTCTCTTGAAAGTCACTAAAACTATCTTCACCAAAAATCTAAAATTAGGTAGCATCCTCTGTCCCTAGATGGTATTGTGAAAATTGGGTATTTATATTCAAGAGAATGACATTGACCCATAACTTAGACCACTCTCAAAAATGTGCTAGAGATGAATGAAGGGCTTAAATATAAGCCTTGGAGCCTAATCCTTTCCCATGGATATAATACTGTTCTTACTTTACATTGTACTTCCTAGGAGTTTTTGCACATATTTTCATGTCAACCTTTGGCAATAACTTCTGAAATTAGAAAGAGATAATGTTATCTTTACTTTAAATATGAGGAAACAGGTTTAGAAAGTTTAAATTCTTGGCCTAATCATTATAACCAAAATGAGGTAGAGGTGAATGGAGGATTCATGTCTTCTGACACCTTGCTTAGGGCACTTGCTATTCACTGCAATCTTTGGAGAACTGTGGCTAGTTTAAATATATAATGTACGAAGTCTCAGCACTCAAGTCCTCAAGAAGTACTTAAAAATTATTAAAAACTCATTTCAGTTTCTCGAGAAGTAAACATTATTGTGCTATTTTATACAAAGAAGAAAGGGATTCGGGCTCAATCATCATGGGAACATTGTCAGTCCCAAATTGTATTTCTTGTCTTTGTATTTCCTGGTTGATATCCCACTGATGAGAATTTTATATGTTTGTTGTTATTCTCTGCTGTGATTCTAAATGTAGCAACATCCCTGACATGAGATACCACTTTAAGCACATAATGAGTGCCCAGTGCATAGCAACAGTTGTCAGTGAACCAGAGAAATTAAGACTCGTCTTTGCATGTGATAAATGTGAGAGGAATGTGTGATCTATATCAAGTAATGTGACTGTTCATAAGAGTTTTAAAATAAAATTGATGCATACATATGGCAAGAAACATACAAAAGCAAGGAATGCATAAGACATATCTCAGTCTGAGTTCTTCTTATAGGTTCATTTTGAGATAAGGGCCTCTGGGAAGGTCATTTATTTGGAAAGTAATTATGCAGAGAAGAGAATTGGGGACTTGTATGCATACTAGATGTCTGGTACATGAAATTCATGCATGGAGTGGGGAATGGGGTGTGCCCCTCAGCCCAGCCTGCACCCTCTCCAATCTGGGACCCGTCAAGGGATGTCTCACTGCCCAGTTAGGTAGGATCGGGCCTAAATGGGAGTTGGACATTCCTCTCAAAATCCAGGACTGCTGGCTCCCAACTGCTTACCTGCCTGCCTTCCTGATTGCCCCTAACCACTTCTGCCTGCCAGCCTGATTACCACCTAACCTCTCCCTGCCAGCCTGATTGATGCCTAACTACTCCCCTGTCAGCCCGATTGCCCCAAACTGCCCTCCCCTGCTGGCCTGGTCACCCCTAACTATCCTCTCCTGCAGGCCTGTTCCCCCCCAACTCCCTCCCCTGTAGGCCTGGTCCCCTTGCAACTGTCCTTCTCTGCCAGCCTGGTTCCCCCCCCAACTGTCCTTTCCTGCAGGCCTGGTCCCCCCAAACTGCCCTCCTCTGCCAGCCTGGGTCCCCCCCACACACCCCGCCAAACTGTCCTTCCCTGCTGGCCTGGTTCCTCCCAACTGCCCTCTCCTCCTGGCCTGATCACTCACAACTGCCCTCCCCTTTGGCCATCTTGTGGTGGCCATCTTTGACCACATGGGCGTGGCCATCTTGTGTGTTAGAGTGATGGCCAATTTTCATATTACTCTTTTATTAGATAGGATATGCATATCCCATGGACCTGGGATGTGGTATTGGGGTGGGCCAGAGAAGGTCAATGGGTGATGAAAGCCTGGGATAGGATGTGGGAGTGGGCAAGAGGAGGTCAGTAGGGGACAAAGGGGAACATATGTAACATTTTCAACAATAAATATTTTTAATAATAAAAATAAATAAAAAATAAAGGAAAGAAGAAAACTCCTTAAAAAGGAGTATTATTGAATTGGTACTCACTGTGGGCAACCACAGCTCACTCACACAAAGACTTTATGGGGAGTACGTGGAATGCCTCTGAGAATGACCTGTCCAAGGACTGCCTGGAGAAGCACTGACTAGTGACTCCCATCCTCCACAGGTTACATGTCAACGCACGGGAAGGGCCTCCCACTGGCATGGCACTCTGCAGCAGCAGCAGAGAAGCCCTGGAGCACAGAGGAAAAGCCAGGGGGCGATGGCAGGCAATTAAATTAAGGTAAGGAGTCATCAGTGTGAAATGAGTTTGAGCCTGCACAAAATGATCACCGTGGGCATGGCTGGAAACAGTGAGGCCAAGAATCGATTAGACAGTGTGCACAAGAGCTGTATGATGCAATTGCGTGAAAGCAAGAAAAGCAGTGACTGATTTGCCTATTTTGGTGTTTAGTCTTATGGTCTAAATAAAATAAAAGTTTCATTATTTCTTAATTTATCAAATTTATATACTACATATACTTCTTCCTCTAAGTTATTGTTTTCAGTTATTATATTGGTATCTCTGTAGTTTTAAATAATATACTCAAAAGTATGATTTCTTAGTTTATTAGTTAACAGTTAATTTTGACTTAGTAAATTGAGAATCCTTCCCCCCACCATTGCCTTCTTCTATGTCTCTGTATTTGCTTCCAGCAGTTGACAGCTATGCTCTTTATTTTTTTTTTTTATTATCAAGGATGATGACCTTTACATTCTGTTTTATGTTATTCATTAATTTATCTGTGCTTTCCCTATAGCTTGATTATAAGAGTTGATAACAAATGGCACTTAACTATTTTGCCTATATAAATATTATTATTCTATGCAAAGCTAAGTGATATGCTAGGATTATATTTTCCTCAACTCTTCCAAAATTAGAACCCATGTACAACTTAAAAAGAATGTTCTTAGCATTAAGGTCCAAATAAATGATTTTTCTTACATGCAATCAGAATCTGAAAATCATGCCATATAGACCTCACTCTGTGTGTGTGTTTCCCTGGAATATCTAATTACTAGTCATTTCTTATTGAAATCATAAGAAGTAATATCTTACCATATTATTCCCAATCTCTTAATATTCTATCTATGGAAGGCATAATCCTCACAAATTTTCTTTTTGAAGACCTTTCTTGATATAATTTTGACCATTTAGGTTTTGTATTTATTCCACTTTAAAAGTTGTGAGATTATATTCACTGAATTTCTACACTAGTCCTGGAATTTGTTGGCTCCCACATTTTCTTTTTCTTGATTTTGCTTGTTCAATATGTTCTCAACTAAGAAACAGCCGTGGCAAAAATTCTTACTTGTCTTTATATGTTTGAAAATGCCTTTTATTTATACTCATAGTTGAATGATAGTATAGTTGGTCTGTGCCAAGAACCAATTCTAGCATGTCATAATTACAAGAGTTCCATCAAAAAGTTGATGGGACTTGGGAGCTCAACAGGATTGAGTCATATGTAATTTACCTGTTGGAAACGGCTAAACCATTTCCCCCAAACCTGAATAGGATAATTGTTAGCTGCCAGACCGCTCAGCACATTTTATTGCCTCCTGTTGGCCAAACACCTGAACAGCTGTAGGCTATTCCCCAAACTGATAATGCTCTGTACCCTTACCCTTTGAAGTGTATATTTCCACCTTGCCTTGGGACAAATTGTGTTTAATAAAAGCATGGGGTCATGAGACAAGGAGAGTCTTCAGTTCCCTTTAGCTGAAGTTCCTCTGACCCCCAATGACTTTCAAAAATATCTTTCATTCTTGGACTTCTTAATCATCTATGTGCAGCCCCTTTCTCCAGAATGCTGAACCCTTTGTAAGGCTGGGACAAGAACCTTGGCAGGTCTGGAAATATAATTCAAAATAATTTCCCTCAGTTCTTTGAAAGTACTGGCAAATTGTCTTCTTGCATAAAGTTTTCTAAATGAATCTATTACCACCCTAATTCCTTGTTGACGTGTGTGTGTGTGTGTGTGTGTGTGTGTGTGCTTGGTAGGAAATTCCTTTCCCCAAACACTACTCTGGAAACTTTTTGGATCTTTTATTTCTTTATCCTTAAATTTCTGCTATTTAAAACAAAACATCTTGCAATTCGTTGTCTAAGAGCTGCTTTTTATTATAGAATACTTGTTCATGAAATTATTTTTTGATCTTTACTCAAAAACTTCCTTTTTTACAAGCCAGAATTCCCCATCCTCTGGCTCTTATTTGTTTCTAATTTAAATGCCATTTCACAAAACAGTACAACATCAAGGAAATTTTTGGGTGTGGTGCTGTGAACTCACCATAGTCCTTCTGTTAGATATTTGATGGTTACTGTTGAGTGGCCTTGTCAATTGAAGACTAGATAATTTTTACTTTTAAATGAGTTCTTTTTGAAGTACTTTTACTCAACATACTAATATTTCAGTGCAACCTGGGAGAAGGCAGTCAAAGGCAAACATAGCATTCCAGTGTCAACCTGCAGCCTAACCCTCCAACTTAACCTGGGCTGCAAGATTTGGAACCAGCCTGTTATCTATTTTTATGACTATGGCCAGAACACAAATATATCATAATTTTATGTATTCTTCTCAAACTTAAAATAAATTTTAGTTTTTAATCTAAAAGCAAAAGGCATAACTTTTTCTTCAATGAATTTGCTTGGCACTCATAAGCTCCCTTTAGTCTAAAAGTTTATGATTTTTCTATCAGCTACTGCCTGCACACTCCCTACTGAGGATCAGGCCCACAACTTGGGCATGTTCCCTAACCAGGAATGGAACCAGTAACCTGTTGGTTCATAGGTTAAAGCTCAATTATTGAGCAACACTGGCCAGGCTCATTTTTTTAAAAATTATTTAATCATAAAAATGTGATACAGAGTCAGCACTTACCCCAAGAATCTTAGCTTTCCCCAGTAGGTTTATAAAACCTGTTGAGGGATATATTTGCTTGGAATGCAAATTACCACCATGCGCTGCTATTGCTATGGGGAGGGCGGGAAAGTGGTATAGGTCTCACTTCTTCAGGCTTCCTGTTTTAATGCCTGTTTCTTACTTCTGCTTGTGAGCCTAGGGTCTCACAAAAGAGACACAATAAGACTGAATCTTACTTCTATTACAACTGCCACCTAAGCATATTCCTAACTTCCTTCATTCTCTTTTCAACAACCAGCATGCTTCCAGAAATTTGTTGAACTTTCTATAGTGCTGTGGTCCTCCTCATAGTCTGGTCCTCTCCTCTTGCTTATTAATTCCCTTTCCTATTCCTTTGAAGTTATTTTAATGGTACCTGCTGAGGAAGCTTAAGTAATATGTATTTTTAGTTTCCTTTAAATTTCTCTATATAAGTCTTAACCCTTTCTTTCCTATACTTAATTTTATCTTAGAAAACACTGATTTCATATGAGTTTTCACTATGCTCTTGATAATAAGAGATATTGGTGTTCATTCCCAAGAAAGAAATAGATGTGATACTTATGAAAATAACCAGTAGTTTTTCTAATTGCTTCTTTTTTTATGCAAATAGTAACAAAATACTTTTCACACCTCCTTCAAAATATTTGACATCTTTTTAGTGCATGGGAATATTTTGATTTATGAACTTAGATGAAAAGGAGAGAAAAATGTAAAATTAAATAGTAATGTTTTGTAAAAGTTACTAGAGGCCTGGTGCATGGAATTCGTGCATGGGTTGGTGGGAGGGGCAGTTCCTCAGCCTGGCCTGCACTCACTTGCAATTTAGGACCCTTTGGTGGATGTCTGACTGCCAGTTTAGGCACGATCTGCAGAATCGGGCCTAAACAGGCAGTCAGACATCCCTCTCGCAATCTGGGGCCACTGTCTCCTAACCACTGGCCTGCCTTCCTGCCTGATTACCCTAACCACTCTGCTGCCTACCTCTTCGCACTAACCATTTGCCTGCCTGCCTGATCATCCCTAACTGCTTGCCTGCCTGCCTGATTGCCCTTAACTGCTCGCCTGCCTACCTGTCGCCCCTAACCACTCTGTATACCTGCCTGATAACCCCTAATTGCTCACCTGCCTGCCTGATTGCTCATAACTGACTCTGCCTTGCACCCTGCTGCTGCAGTTTTATCCAGAAGGATCTCTGGAATGATGTCTGGAAGGTCATTCAGTTGTCCAGTCTAATTAGTATATTACACTTTTATTATAGATTGTTTTGTGGTGAGCTTATTTTTCTGTCAGCTGGGACTCTTGTATAGATAATAAATGCCCACCAGTGATTTAGCATGTATAAAACACATCAATCCTTTTTATTATATTTTGTGAGCCTTGACATTTATGATAATTTCCCCATCTCTACTTAAAAATCTTTCTCTGATGATTGCATTGTTAAAGTGGATTTTTTGCCCTTGTTGGCTTATCTCATTAGCATGTGTTTATCTTACATTGTCAGGGTAATTACCATTTTGGAATAATGCACACAACATTAAGCGGATTCCCTAGTTTTAAAAGGTATCACAATGAAGGCAGCAGCTTTGCCCCTCCTATCTCTATTCTCCAACTTCTAGAAGGACTACAAAAGACACTTTGATTTCTTGTCACTTGGGTCAACTGGATAATGGCAAGGATATTATGCCTCCTACAGTGTGTCCACAGTTGGTTATGGAAGGAAGATGAAACGATGGGAACACATTTCCTAAGCATCCTCATTTTCAGTGCTTCTGTTTGTCATCCATCAGTGTTCTGATGTATGGATTTAAGAAAGGAGAGTATAATTGATATTTGTATGCAAGGGGGAAAGCTCATGTTTTCTTATTCTCTCTTAGATTGACAGTTTGATATGAAAGTACAAATTAGGGAAGGGATAATTTTAGAGTAAAATGATATGATATGTTCCTCTTTGCTCAGTCCCCAAATAACTAAAATGGCTCCCTGTTTCTCCATTCATAAACTTCTATCAGTGAAGCTGGAACTAAAGTTCTCCACCCACTATCATTAAAGATGTACATGAATTGCTGGAAGATGTTGACATACCTTCTAAATTGCCAAAAGCTGCTAAAGAACACTCTGGGATTTTACCATTCCATTTGTATTGCATAACACTAAATGATTTGAAGTCTTATAGTATTTATCAGTTTATCATTATGCAGCAAAATCAAAACTAAATTTACAGTGTTTTTTGTTGTTGTTCCATTAAATTGGTTTATTAAGTAACATGAATGGTAGAGAATATTTCCAGCGTGTATCATAGATTTGAATTATAATTGTGTTAGCAGCACAGTGTTTGAAGAAATGACAATCCATGGAAGGACATTAAGAAAGGAAATGACATGATCTGAATGACAACCTATATAATAAAAGACTAATATGCAAATCAACTAAATGGTAGAATGACCAGTTGCTACGATGTGCACTGACTACCAGGGGGCAGATGCTCAATGCAGGAGCTGCCCCTAGTGGCCAGTTCACTGGCTCATGAAGCAGGTTTAAGCTGTCAGTCAGACATCCCCTGAGGGCTCCCAAACTACAAGAGGGAGTAGGCAGGGCTGAGGCACCCCCTCCAAGTGCATGAATTTCATGTACCGAGCCTCTAGTTTTAAGATAATCTGTTCAGAAATCTGCATAGCAGATTGGGTTGGGACAATAGAAAAGAATCAAGGAACCCACTGGGAGGTTATTGTAGTGGTTTGGGTAAAAGGTAATATAGTGAAAATTAATGGCCACAGTAGTAATGGAGAAGATTAGATTGATCTGAAATGCATATTATACATACACACACACACACACACACACACACACACACACACACACACCATCTGTTTATAGGTTTAACTATGTTCTAGAGTATCTATTTCCCATTAGTCACTAGAAAGTACAGAAGAGTTACCATGCATGAATCATGTGGCATCTGAAATAAACCTATATCAACTCACAAGTGAAATTTTAGAAACTTGAGATTTCCAGGTGTAATCAGTTTTTATTCTCTTGTCTTGTTCATTGCTTTGGTTCCATGCTTGACTCCACCTATATTTCTGACCCTTTTTCTAGTCTTATTGTGCTCCTAAACCCCAATTGTCCAGATAAATCTAGAGCTTTTTATGGAAAGGACCTTATTTTAATATTCAGCAAAGAAATATGCCCATGAGCCTCTCTCCTGTGTTTCAGTGGCTTTGACAATGCCAATAAAAAAACACTAATGAAGAGACAAACTTTCAAACCTATTTTCTCTGCCAAGAGTTATAAAAAATCTACCTGTAGCTTGAAAGAACTCTAATCTCCATTTCTGCTATGTCTTCATCTCTGAGGAACTAAATACAGAGTATCTCTTTGCCTATATTGATGTGAGAAGGAAGATTTAGAATGGGAATAAGTGTGTAAAGAGACAACAGGAAATATCATGGGAAATGTCAGATAATATCATAGTGGTTAAAGGCTTCATTCAAGAAATAGTATGCTATTCTGGTGTGTCAAGCATTGATCTTGGCATTGGGATGTAGTAGTAGATAAGACAGGCTAACTTATAATCTCATGGCATTTATATGCTAATAAACATATAAACAACATGAAAACACGTAAGTAAATAGGTAGATATGAGATAATTTACCATAACACTGAATTGCTGTTCTAGAGCAAGATATCAGGGAGCAATTAGGTAGAGTGGCAGGAGAGGTCCAATTGAGAAGATGAACACAGTGTATCCACAACATGGAGTAAACTCAGCTATTGAATATTCACAGGACATCATGAGGCTCAATATCATTACTCATCCATGAAATCAAATCAAAACTGTAATGAGATACCATTTCATGTCCAAAGAATGAATAAAGTAAAAAACATATTGAGAACAATAAACAAGGCAAGGCCCTAAATTACCTGTAACTCTCACACTTTGTTGGTGAGGATGTAAAATGATATAACCCCTTTGAAAAATTGGTAAATTCTTATAAAGCTATATATACACTATTTAATTACCCAGAAATGAAAACGTATATTCACAAAAAGATTTTTACAAGAATGTTTATAGCACCTTTAAAAACTGGAAGCTTCCACATGTCCACACAACAGGAGAAAGTATAAATTAGCTGTAAACTATTCATAGAATGGAACATTACTCATCAATAAAAAGGAACAAACTACTGATAGCTAACAACATGAATGGATCTTAAAAAACATTGATGGAACTACAGAAACCAAACACAAAATAATACTTGCTGTATGATTTCACTTATATGAAATCCAAGACAGACAAAAGTATTCTGTGGCAATAAAAATCAGAAAGTTGATACCTCTGAGGTAGCGATGGTCATGGTGGTAATTGACTGGAAAAAGGCAGGAGGGAACTTTCTGGGGGTGATGATGGTTATGTTCTATATTTTGATTAAGTTTTCCAAATATGGGTGAGTAAAAATGGCAAAAGTCATTGAGCTGTGCATTTTTATTATATATATGGGTCTATTATATATAGAAACAGTCTTTTTAATAATCCAACACGATAAAATAAAGTAGGCTTGGAAAAGAAAAATGATTTATATAGGGGGAAATGCTTGCTATACACTGTCATTAAATAAGAGAACTACAAATTTGTGTGTACAGTATAATATAATTCTAATCCATGTGAAATAAATGGGAGAAAAAAGGAGCAGAGGAAATATGCTATGATGTTAACAATCATGATTAACATTTCTGTTGGTTAAATTATGGCTGATTGTTACTAAACATGATTCTGATAGGTAGTTAGTCACTTTAAACTCTTAAAGTAGGGAATCAAAGAAAAATACATACATATCTAAATATCTAATAGTTTATTTAAACTTTCAACCAACAAATGTTCATGTATTTCCTGGGAACATTTTTTTTTTTTAAATAAAGGCTGGCTAATGGGAGTTCCAATTTTTTTCTTCTTATAAGAAGCTACCCTCACTTGGACCTCTTCAGTAAGAATTTAATAAGAAAACAGGTTTAGAACCAATCTTCATGTAGAGTATTATGATTAAAAATTATTATATCTACAGTTAATTCAACAGCACATTTTAATTACTATCTTTATCAAGTTTTTCCAAAGAATTCATGTTATTTTTATAGACCCAATAACTCTTTCTTTTTATACTCATATTTTTTTGGTTTATATGACATTTAATTACACTCCATAAACACATTAATAGGTACAACTGGCATAAATGAGTTTATGAATAAATAACCTTGTTTTGGTAAGCATACAAATCAACCCATAAGAGGATACATTGCAAATGTGCCAGAGAGGCTGGCTAACCACAAGCAAATTCTGGGCATTAATGGGCATTTGTCAGCATATTTTATAGAGGAAATGGAGAGTGTTAATGGATTTAGCAAGTCTGTTAAGTGCATATCAGTTAAGAGAACCTCTACTACACCTTTCCATTTCCCCATATTAATCACAGAATTTTCTAATCAGGAAAAGCAAGCATTTATGTTATTTAAAGTTGATATAATTAGCCACAAGAAAATAATACAAGAAAAATCATTTAAAAATGATTATTTGAATGAACTCTGTAAATTTTGAAACTGTGAGATTACTGCATGAACTCATTTGATATATTTTTACCTCAGACTTTTGGGACAGGGAAACTAAAAAAGATGGTTGGTGAATTCTCAAGGAGGGAATGTTGAGTTCTGCCCTGAAGACAGCTTTGGGATGATGGCCTTAAGGAAATGTGATGACATAGCCTTAGCCCAGGGACAGTCTGCAAGTTTGTCCCTGTCTTGGGCCAGAGCAGAAGGACACTCCAGGAAGCGAGAAGCAATCCCTGGTAGAAAATGGATGGGCTTTTAGTTCAGATAGCTGGAGCTTGACCTCCAAACTCTTCCATTTTGTTTCCTTTTAAACTTCAGGAAGTTAGTACTTATGAACCTAAATATAAATCCTATAATCAGGTATAATTAACCAAATAAGGTATGCGTTGGGCCAAGTAGGCTACCAGTGTAACATGTATGTGAACTCATGTTTCTGAATCCATATTTTGCAGTCACACTCATCATACTGTAATGCTAAAGGAATTTGCAAACATCCATCACAATTAGAAACTCTTGTTGTGCTTAGCTACAAAATAGTTATTAGATTTAGTTATACAACTAACAATTACCAATTTGAAATGTAGATGAGATAGAATTGAGAGGCCAATTTTAGTATAAAAATCCAAGAAAACTCTCATAGAGAAAATCACAGTGTAAATAGCACAAATAGCAATACTAAATTTGTTAATATATTTTTTATTGTTGATAGTATTACAGATATCTCCACTTTTCCCTACTCCTTCTCCCCCTTTTTCAGGTCTTAGCCTCCCCCCTCAGGTCTTCACTCCCCTATTCCATGCCCATGGGCTATGCATATCTATATATATAAAAGTCTAATATGTTAAGTATCCCTCCTACTGTCCCACCAGTCACTATGGCATACACTGACCACTAGGGGTTACACTCTCAATGCAGGAGCTGCCATGATGCACACTGGCCAGATCATGGACCTGGCACCCAGAAACCAACATTCGGCTTCCCCCAAGTGGGACCCAGGCCCTGCCACCACCCTGGGAGTAACACCCCCACCAAATCACAGCCAATGTTACCAAGAACTCATGGTGTAAAATGTGGCCCATAGCCCAGCCCAGCCCAGAAAATGGTTGCTGTGGGCTTCAGGTAATGATGTTATGTAGCAACGCCTGGCTTCCTCTCTCTAGTGACTAGCTTCCTTGGAGTTTTATCAACCCAGGGAAACATTTTATACTTTAACCAAATGTCTGTGAAGTGCTTTCCCATGCCTCATCTCACTTGATCCTCACAGAAGTACTGGAGTAGGTAAATAGGAGACTCTGTGGAATCCTATTTTCTTTTAATTTCTAAGACTTAGAAAGCTTAGAAACTTGACCTGACAAAACAAGTAAGAAATAGTTAACCTTGAAAATGACTTCAGGCTTTCTCATTGTGCAGAATATAGTCAAACACTGCTGCAGTTAAATATTTTATCCTTTGTTCTCCCTGCATGATTTACAATAACAATCTGCTTCATGTTAATATTTACTGCTTACAATTATTGAAAGAAAAGTTGGGGTGCTTCACTGGGCTGGAAAGCAGGTCTAATTAAACAAGTTTATTCTATATCTATAAAAAGCTAAGTTGACACGTGCATGAGTGATACACAAAAAGCTCTTGCTGGCACCAGTTGCACGTTTGCATTTTGATCTGTCATTGTCCATTGTGAATTTGGTTGACACTTCTATTATAGAGAAAGGGCGAATAGTGATATTAAAATATTTCTTCTAATTAATTTCTTTTCAGTGTGCACAAATTTGTGTACCAGGCCACTAGTAAGTATATAAATTCTTTGGTTTATCTCTTCTTGTTCCTCCAATCCCACATTGAGGTATGTCAGTCTATTCAATGCCTCACTGCTTCAAGTCTTATTTTGTTGGCAATTAATTTTGTTCCTTAGAGTTCATAAATAAGTAAGATTATGTGATACTTACATTTCTCAGTTTGGCTTACTTTACTTTACTTACTTTACTTAGCATAATATTTCTAGATCCATCCATGCTGTCCCAAAGGGTAAGAGATCCTTCTTTTTCACAGCTGCATAGTATCCCACAATGTAAATGTCCCATAGCTGTTTAATCCATTCATTTATTGATGGGCACTTGGGCTGTTTCCAAATATTAGCTATTATAAATAATGCATCTATGAACAATCATTTCTGATTGGTGTTTTGAGGTTTTTAGGATATATTCCCTCTGTGATTATCCTTGTCTTACTTTTGCTCCCTGTGCTATACTTTACATCTGTGACTATTTTTATAACTGACAATTTGTACTTCTTAAAATCCTTTTCAATTTTTTCACCCATCCCCCAAGTTTCCATTCATCCGGCAAACATCAATTTGTTCTGCATATCTATGAGTTTGTTTCTGTTTTGCTTATTTTGTATTTTAGCTTCCACATATAAGTGAAATCACATGGTATTTGTCTTTCTATATATATATATATATATATATATATATATATATATATATTATTGATTTTTTACAGAGAGGAAGGGAGGATAGAAAGTCAGAAACATCGATGAGAGAGAGACATCGATCAGCCGCCTCCTGCACGCCCCACACTGGAGATGTGCCCGCAACCAAGGTACATGACCCCAACCAGAATCGAACCTGGGATCTTTCAGTCCACAGGTCGACGCTCTATCCACTGAGCCAAACTGGTCTTGGCGATATTTCTTTCTTTGTCTGACTTATTTTACTTAATACAATACCCTTTAAGTTCATCTTTTTTTTTTTAAACCATAATTAGGTCTTTAAAGGCCTCATCTCTAATGTAGTCACATTCAGTGGTACTGGATCAACATTTAGTGGATGAAGTAAGTTAGACATAGTTAGGGGTTCTGATTATAAAATAATAGTAATTTTAGTGTTTCTATAGCCAGAGATATATATACCACATATATATATATATTTCCCCACAAATGTATATACACTTAACAGCTGGTAGCTCGATTGATGTTTTTTTTTTCTTTTCAGATGTAACCCATTGGAATTAATAATTATTCTAAGTGTGTGTACATTTTTTCGGAAGTGGGAGGGGATGCCCTGTATATATGTTTTGTTTTCTCTGAAAAGTATCTCTCAAGATCATATATAATGTCCGGGTACTTGCCAGCACCATAAGCAGCAGGTGAATATAAAGGAGGAGGTTTTCCTCTGAGTTCTCATTTTCTGTAGCTCTCCACGAGAATGAAACTGCACAAAAACAAGGTGTATCAGAGGCTGGCAATCCCCTCCCCTCCCCATGCAGCAGCACAGGACGAAAACCGTGCAGATCCTGCCATTACATGGGAATAGCCAAAATGCCTTCTGTAGTGGGGAAGAGTGGAGGAATGAGTTGAAATATGAGAAAAACATGCCCAGAATTGAACAAAGGTTTGAACTTCACACATGAATGAACAAACATTTACCTTCGATCAATAACAGTTCAGCAAACCCGTAAGAAGCACTACACCATGCTTTCTGGACTGCTCAGCAAGGACATTGCAAACCACACTCTATTAAACTACTCTGATGGAGGTGTTAGGAAGATGCCTTTCTCCCAACTGTAGTAAGGAGGATGGTGTGCTGTCCTGTTGGTGCCATGCCAGGCACTGTGCATTGCATCATCTTCACTGTTCTACTAAATATTACAACACATTTCCTAAGTACGGTCACACATTTCAGACCTGCATTTTATTGTCCCTATTACCTGAAGTCTGAATTTATGCCTTTGCAGCCTTACATTGAAATACATTGTTTGCTTCATCTCTGTCATGTGCCTCCATTACCGTTTAGGCCAATATATTGACACCAATCACTGTGAGCCACGAGTTATCTGACATCCTGACAGAAAAGGCTTTTGTATCCACTTGTTTTGTTGAGCCAGCAGAGTATGTGGAAAGGTTGTGGGAAGTGGGGTAGGAGGAAGAGAAGGATTATATCAAGGATTCTATTTTATTAAACAGTGCCGCAGTATCATGGATTTTTTTGTTGGTCCAAAAATGTTTTTTTTTTATTCCCTAGATTCATAATTGGTTGCATTGTGCAGTGATGAGTAAATAAAACTTATGGTTATTTGATTTGATTATGATATAAAAAAAAGAAAGAAAAGTTTTAGACTTTAAATGAAGTTATTGATGAAATAGTATTATTGATCCTGTTCAAAGAAATGTCCTATTGTTTTTCTACCTTCTCTTTTGTGTGCAAATGGACTAATTATTGGGAATAAAAACACATTTTAAGAGAAAGACAATTTAAAATTTAGTTCCAGGTACTTCAACTAGCCTCTGAAGTATTGGGCACCATATCATTAAAATCTGATGGAAAGAGAATTCTAAAAATTTTAGATAAGAAACATCAAGGCCTTCTAAGTCCGAGAACTATCTATAAATCCTTTAAAAATATTAATGAATGATTGTGGCAGTTCCATTTTTTAATTTTTTGAGGAAACTCCACACTGTTCTCCACAGTGGCTGTACCAGTCTGCATTCCCACCAGCAGCGTACTTGGGTTCCCTTTTCTCCAATCTTCGCCAGCCCTTGTAATTTGTTGACTTGTTGATGGTAGCCATTCTGACAGGTGTGAGGTGGTACTTCATTGTCATTTTAATTTGCATCTCTCTGATGATCAGTGACTTTGAGCATGTGTTTCATGGCCATCTGTCAGTTGGTTGTGTTTTCAATTTCTTATAGTTGAGGAATTGTGGGTTCAGAGAATTTAAGAGACTTATCCAAAGTCACAGAGTAGTTAGTGAATGACCCATATCTTTTTAAAATTTACAACCAGTATTTTTAATTAATTAACTAATTAATTAGTTATGGCCTTATAGTAGTTTTTTGGTGAACATTTAACAAAGTATAATATGAACATACATCTTATCATTTATAGGTATATTAATGTATTTTATCAAAGTATAACATTTATAAAATATAATAAGTATTTATCAAAGCATATATACATAAAAATGCCAACTTATAGTTATACAGCATGGTACAATTTCAAAGTGAAACAGATCCCAGAAACAGAATGTAACCAGCCTCATAGAAGCCCTCCTCCCGCCTCCCTCCAAGCATAATTCTTTTCATTCCCAACACAAGGATATCCACTATCCTGACGTCTGATACCATAAGTGGGTTTTACCTGTTTCGACATCACATGCTGCAGTGGGAGAAGCAAAGCTGTAAAGTAGACTTGCCAGCCTGAGCCTATCCCACGATGAACTCTGAAAATAACATGGCTGATCAGAGTTATCCCACAGTGGGTGCAAATTGCCAGGCCTTCAGGTCCTTGCCCCCACAAGTCATCAGTTGTGGGTGAGAAGCTTCCTGAAATATTTGACACCTAGAAGCTGATTGCTTGCTGCATTCCCAGCATCTAGGACAGCATATGCTCTATTAAGGGCTTCTGGGTGGTGCATCTGTTTGTCCTATGATAAAAATAAAACTATACAGTAGTTACTCTCAGTTGTTTGATCTGTTTTGTTTAACATTATGTTTTTGAGATTTACCCATGTTGTTGTATGTCACTGTAGTTAATTCATTCTTATTGTTGTATAGTATTCCATTGTGAATATACTACTAATTATGTATTCATTATATTGCTGATGGATATTAGGCTATTTTCCAAGTTCTTGGCTATTACAAAGGGTGTTATATGTTTGGTGGTGAATATTTGCATATATTTCTTTTGGTGACTGGGGGGAGGGGGATGGGGATGAGAATTGCTGAGTAATACTGTATTCCTATGTTTTACTTTAGTGGACACTGCCAAACGATTTTTCAAATTATGTGAGAGTTCCATTGGTTTCACATTTTTCCTTACCTACACTTGACATGGCTATCATTTTAATCCTCCTCATATGTATACAGAGATACTGCATTCAAGTTTTAATTTGCATTTCTCAAATGACTAATGAGCCAAACCTTTTTCCACCCTTGTATTTATTAGCCTTTGGAACACCCTAGGTTTAAACACTGAAAGGAAAATTCATATGAAAGTAATTCCGAAATTATGTAAATTCTATCATTGTTAGGTACTGCTTGATATGTGTTGAATAGATCAAAGTTGTTAATGTGGTTAGTGCTAATTTATATGTCTTTATGGATTGTTTTTATTTTACCAGTTCTATCAGCTATTCTAAGAAGTCTGTTAATGTTTTCATTCATGTTTAAATGTATCTATTTTCCCTCTTAATGTTCTATCAGTTTTTACTTGGTATATTTTGAAGGTATTTTGTTGGGAACAGAAAGATTTAGAATTGTTACTTTCTTACTGTTGTGCTGATTACTTTATCATGATAAAATATTTTTGTTTCTTTAGTGTTTTCTTTTTAATGCTTAAATACTTCTTATCTGATATTAGTATGGCTGATGAAGCTTTTTTTACATGGTATACTTTTTTACATAGTATACTTTTTCCATTTTAGGTTTACCATTTGTTTGTCTCAGATTTAAAGTATATTTCTTATAAGCAGCATAGAGTTTGTTTTCACTTATTATTCACTCTGATAAACTTAGCCTTTACTTGGAATATCCAGTCTTCAGTTTTTCACTTAAGTTCTATTGATCACCAACATTTCTCTTTTTGATTCTCAGATTCTGTCTTATGCTCAAAATTGGTAAAGGCCTCCAAGGAAAATGCAGCTACAGATATTCTGTTCACTGTTGCATCCAGGGTTTTCATCTGGCATGTACATAAGCATTATCACCTTAGACACTGATAAAATTCTCTTCTGCTTTTCAGAAATCTTCAATATTTCTCTAAAGCATCCAAACTTACTCTACTTTAATATTTAGCAAATGGCTTGAAGGAAAAACTAGCTGTGTGCTGAGGTTCTTCGAAGTTTCCAGTTTTATCACTCCATTCCCATAGTACCACCAAGAACAGCTGGCTTCATTGTCCCCAGGCAGGATCCTCTACCTGGGCCACACCCAGATTCTCAGCCTCTAGCACATGCTGAGTGTCAACGATTTCCTCAGGGAACAGATGCTTGCAAATCATTAGCTCAACATCTAGTTTCTCCCTTGTACAAAATCTTAGCCCTCTAATTCTTACTGCTTCTGAAGCTATTAGAGGAGTCATTTATAAGGTCTATCTATCATCTATCTATCTATCTATCTATCTATCTATCTATCTATCTATCTACCTATCTATCTATCATCTATCCATCCATCTATCCATCAATATATCCAACTTTATTGATTTTAATCTTTATTGTTGAAAATATTACATATGTTCCCCTCCTACCCTTGACCTCTTCTAGCCTGCCCTGCCCTTCTTCTGTCCCAGGTCTTCACTACCCTATTGTCTGTGTCCATTGAGTTATACATATATAAATACAGGTCCTTGGTTGATCTCTTCCCACCCACCCACCAACCCACACCCAATCTCCTTTGCCTTGCCTCTGAGATTCAACAGTCTCTTTCTTCCATGCTTCTATGCCTGTGGATCTATTTTGTTCATCAGTTCATTTCATTCATTAGATTCTACATATGAGTGAGATCATATGATACTTGTCTTTCTCTGACTGGCTTATTTGGCTCAGCTTAATACTCTCCAGGTCAGCCAATGGTAAGGGTTCTTTCTCTTTTTGCAGCTTTTTTTAGTTGTTTTTGTGGAATGCTTTCTTACTGGAAACTATTTTATCCTTTCTCAGGCTTTTCACTTAGACCAAAATAATTTACCCAGTTTATAATTTATTTGCATGCGAACAAATTACATGATTATCTTAGAAAATTAGAAAATGCAAGGAAAAGAAGGAAAGTAAACAGCCTTTAAACACAATGTCTTAATTATCTATAGCTGTGTAGCAAACTGCCTCACATTTCAGAATCTTAACAAGCATTCTAGTTTTACCCACAATTTTGTGGTCTGATAATGTTCTATTAAATAATATGTCTCAAAATTTTATACATTTGTTTACTTTTAAAAATAAATATGGCTATCTGTTATCAGAGAAAAGCCTAAAATGATAAAGAAATATTACAGACTTAAAAATGAAATTTCCTCTGAGATCTCTCCCTTAATTTCTCTCTTTTCTTTGATAACTATAGTTAACAGTCTGGGGTGTATCCTTCTAGAAATTCTATATAAATGTTCATGTCTCTGTATTTGCTACCCTATCATACTTGACTTGACCTGATATATTTGATGCTAGTTAGGATGAACTCATGTAGGAATGTGGTTCAAAGCTGTGGTCTAAATAAATGAAAATAAAAAAGCCTTCTCTCTAATCATTCAAGTTTTTGTTTTTTCTCTTGTCAGAAAAATATGTTGAGCTATTTTCCAGTACTTTGATGACTTTTAAATGCTTCCACTGAAGACACAGCTTTAGTTTGCTAGACACTGTGTTTTTTTTTTCATCATCAGTCATTGGTCTATTATGCATGTCAGAAATCTTAGGTAACTGATATTTTTCAAACAAGGTTAATCTCAACAAACTTGGCTTTATACAAAACACCATTTATTATCACTATTATTGAATGAGTCTTAGTGTTAAATAGCCTATATAATAAGGGGGTAATATGCAAATTAACCATCACACTCTCACAAAATGGCTACCCTCACTTTGTCACAAGATGGCCAGCCCATGTCATCCCAAGATGGCTACACCAATGTCATCTCAAGATGGCCACCCCCACGTTGTCACAAAATGGCCATCAGGGAAGGGAAGTTGTGGGCAATTGGGCTGGCAGGGGAGCAATTAGCTGTTAATCAGGCCAGTAGAGTAATGGTTAGGGGGTGATCAGGCTGGCAGGCAGAAGCGAGTTAGGGACAGTCAGGCAGGCAGTCAGGCGAGTGGTTAGGAGCCAGCAGTCCTGATTGTGAGAGGAATCCCAGATTGGAGAGTGTGCAGGCTGGGCTGAAGGACAAACCCTCTCCCTCAGGGCACTAATTTTGTGCACTGGGCCTTTAGTTTTTATAAAAGAGTGGTGTCTAGCTTTATAAGACTTTAATACATAACCTATCTATTTTTAAAGCCATTTAAATATAAAATGAGCTTACTTTAACATTCTTAATGAATACATGTATTTAAAAATTTCAGACAAAGAAGCATCTAGGGGAAAGCAAAATAATTTATAACATTATTTCCTTTTTAGGGTGATAAGTCAACACATGTTCAACAAGCTCTGTCATTATGGCCTGTAGGCAGTTACCTTCATCAGACTTTTAAATGCCCTCAGATGAATCCTATCTAATAAAAGAGAAACATGCAAATTGACCATACCTCTGCTACACCCATAAGCCATGCTCACCAGTCAATTAATGCAAATTAATCCAACAAAGATGGAGGTTAATTTGCATACACAGGTGCTGAGCAACCTGGGTCTCAGGAACATACTTGGGACCCAGGCTGCTCCTAGCTTATAGGCCTGCACTTAGGCCCTGAGCACCAGGGGTCCTAGAATCAGGGTTCCCCGCCATTGTGGGACTATAGGTGCAGCAGCCAAGTGGCTGGGGGCGGAGCAGGGACACAACAGGGAGCTGGCTGCTGACCTCTGGAGCATGTGGAGACCCTGGCGGCCAGAGTCCCTGCATGCCCCTCAGTCCAGCATCCACAACAGGGCTGGTTGCTGGCCTCCAGAGCATTCAGAGACGGGGATGTTCCCACCCTGCCCCAGCCACTTGCATGTGCTCTGGCGCCAAGCAGCGGTTTGGGTCCCTGCCCCCAGCCCAGTGCCCACGATGGGGGGGCTGGCTGCTGGCCCTTAGGGCATGCAGCCCAAGAGTCCCTGCATTCCCCCCAGCCCAGTGCCCTTGATGGGTGTGGCTGCCAGTCTCTGGAGTGTGTGGAGACCCCAGTGGCCACCACCAGGTGGCAGGACACCCCCTAACCCAATGGATACAATGCAGGGGCCACATGAGCTGCAGAGGAAACACCATTTTTTAACAAATATATATTTTATTGATTTTTTTACAGAGAAGAGGGGCGAGGGATAGACAGTTGGAAACATCAGTGAGAAAGAAACATTGATTAGCAGCCTCCTGCACACTCCCCACTGAGAATGTACCTCCAACCAAGATACACGCCCTTAATAGGAATCGAACCTGGGACTCTTCAGTCTGCAGGCTGACACTCTATCCACTGAGCCAAACCAGTGTAAACACCTTTTCTGACCGCTCAGTGGCTAAGTTTCTGTACACCACCACTTGCAGTGTTCTTGGTAACTTGAGTTATAAGAATCCAAGAAGGTGATATAGGGTTTTTCCACCTCACTCTTGGAGGAATAAACAAAGGTCCACTGCTAGAGGGGCTAAGAAATGTCATATGCTGCCCTAGCCAGTTTGGCTCAGTGGATAGAGCCTCAGTCTGCTGATCATAGAGTCCGGGTTTGATTCTGATCAAGGGCATGTACTAGGTTACAGGCTCCTACCTGGCTGGGGCCCAGGTCAGGGCTCATGTAGGAGGTAACCAATCAAAGTGTCCCTCTCACATTGATGTTTCTCTCTGTCTCTACCTCTCTCTTCCACACTCTCTAAAAATCAATGGAAACATCCACATGGGGGCAGTCATCTTGTGTGTTGGAGTGATGATCAATCTACATATTATTCTTTCATTAGATAGGATAGAGGCCTGCTGCAGGGGTAGGGGCCAGGTGGTTTGCCCTGAAGGGTGTCCTGGATCAGGGTGGGTGGGGTGGCCTGGCGAGGGGCATGTGGTAGTTTGCAGGCTGGCCACATACCCCGGTGACCCAAGTGGAGGCCTGGTATCTGGGATTTACTTATCTTCTACAATCAAAATTTTGTAGCCTGGAGTGGAGCCAAGCCTTCTGCTGGCACAGCCATTGAAATTTTGTTGCCTTAACCTCCACTGGCCAGGCATATGGAAAGCTTGGCTTCCTCCATCACCAAGGGCAACCCAAATCTCTCTTCTGCTCTCTCTGTGGCTGTAGTCATCTTGGTTGGGTTAATTTGCATCCCTCTGATTGGCTGGTGGCGTGACTGGTGGGCATGGCTTGTGAGTGTAGTGAAGGTATGGTCAATTTGCAAATTATTTTATTAGATCTGATAATGATAGACTCGCAAGAAGTTGCAAAAATAAAGAGGGTCCATATACCTATCACCTAGTTTCCCACTGAATACTTTTGTCATCTTTTAAATGAAAAATAATAAAATGAACTGAGAAAAAACTTTGCCACCATATTGTTGAAAATAATTATTTCATTTGACAAAAGATCAAATTAGTGTGACAAACTTTGAGAACCAGTTGTCATCTCTTTGGAGAATTAAAAATATGGCTATTATAAAGTGAGGTGAAAAACATTTTTCTAAGCATCATGAAAATAATTTATTTCCACATCTTCCCATAAGCATAGTACATGCATTCTTATTTTACTTTGGAAACATGTACCTTCTAAAATTCTTACAGAATTTTCTTGTACCCTAAATGAACTCTTAGAATATATATACTTCAAACCCCCAAGTTTAGTTATTAATTTGGAAGGGTGGGTTACTTTGTTAAATTTGGAAGAAATGTAATTGTTACCCCTTTATTGTTTGTTGCTATACCTCTGGAAAAGGATATAGTATAAAGGATATATATTTTTTAAAATATATTTTATTGATTTTTTACAGAGAGGAAGGGAGAGAGATAGAAAGTCAGAAACATCAATGAGAGAGAGACATCGATCAGCCGCCTCCTGCACACCCCACAGTGGAGATGTGCCCGCAAGCAAGGTACATGCCCCCATCCAGAATTGAACCTGGGACCTTTCAGTCCACAAGCTGATGCTTTATCCACTGAGCCAAACCGGTCTCGGCTACAAATATCATTTTTTAATGAATTTTTTTAGAGAAAGAGAAGAAGAGAGAGGGATAGAGAGTCAGGATAGAGATGGAAACATCAATTGGCTAATTCCTACACGCCCTCTACTGGGGATCAAGCTTGCAAATCAGGCATGTACCCTGACCTGAAATTGAACTGTGACCTCCTCGTTAATGAGTTGATGCTCAACCACTGAGCCGCACTGGCTGGGCAGTATAATAGCATTTTATGTTTCTAAAAAGACATGTTTTCTAAATTCCTTCATATGTGTTATTTAAGAAGTACATAGATCATGGGAGTTACAATAAGTATTAATTACACAGGCTATCTTATTTATTTATTTATTTATTAAAAATATATTTTATTGATTTTTTTTACAGAGAGGAAGGGAGACGGATAGAGAGTTAGAAACATTGATGAGAGAGAGACATCGATCAGCTGCCTCTTGCATGCCCCCTACTGGGGATGTGCCTGTAACCAAGGTACATGCCCTTGATTGGAATAAAACCTGGGTCCCTTCAGTTCACAGACCGACGCTCTATCCACTGAGCCAAACCTGTTTTGTCAGGCTATCTTATTTAAAACCATCAAGGAAAACACCCTCAATTTCTTTACTCTACTGAAAATAAACTCTCAGTTACAATCTTATTTACTTTTATATTTCTGTCAGTTACTTTTATATTTTCAATTCATGACATGTTTATTACAAATTTTAGTACACAGTTTGACAATTCTCCCTTAATTTCATTAAAAACACCGATGGTCTACTGTTTACCTCCCCTCCCTACCAAAAGCACCCCCCCTCTATAAAAACCCAAAGAGAGAAGGGACTGTCTTACACATTGAGTTTAAATTGATTAATGGCAAGTTAATCAGGAAACCACTCACTCATCTGTACCAGAGGATTTGTATTCTTCAAAATAACTTAATTCTGATTTTTATTTGGTTTAAGTCCAAGAATATAGGATCATACCATCTGCCTTCATTGTGTTTGTCTTTTAGCCTCTTTTAAAAATGCATGTAGTTTATAAACAATATGAGATAGGTCCAGCTCTGATTTTTTAGGAAGGCATATAGTCACCAATTGTTATGAGCCAAATGAAACAAATGTGTGTTCTTTTCCTTTGGTTTAAAAAGAATAGGACTCGCATGATCTAAATTCTGTGCTTTATCTGTACTGCCTTAATTTCATGCAATCAAATGAAGACCTTCAGATGTATATAAGCAACAACAAAAAACTACACAATGAACAGAGATACTGCTGGATGTTCTTGGACTTAGGATAATAAGTATAACTAAGCACATTATTTTCCACTGACTACTTTTAATTTAATTAGAGGAACTCTAAAAAGATGGTCTTTTAAATAAATGATGAATAAACTTTTATAGAAAGGTTAGAATGATTAACACGAGAAACTAAATAAAAATAAGGTTCACTCAAATTCAGACTGTAAAATCCCTTTTTAAAAATGTAATGAACAACAAAATCCAACTTGGTACATATAAGCCAATAATTATGACATGTAGGGTTTCTAAAGCTAGAAGTTGAATTGATCGTCATCTAGAGGAAATATTTTGTCCCAAAATGAAACTTGCCCCCTGAAGCTACAATATATGCATGCTTTTCAAAATAAATGCCGGTCAGTTCTAGTCTTCAGAAATGCATTTCATATGAAAATTACTGTTTGAAATAGAACACTGGCTTTACATTTCAAATTAAAAATATAATGCACTACCAAAGGCTTAATCTATTATGAGCCAGTTCTTATCAATAAATAAGACTTTGCTCAGTTGGTTGGGCATTGTCCCTGGCACCAAAGGGTTGCCACTTTGATTCCTCCCTCCTCCCCTTTCCCTCTTCCTTCCCCTCTCCCTCTACTTCCTTAGGGCACATGCCCGGATTGCAGATTCAATCCCAGGCAGCTGATTGATTGATGTTTTGCTCTCACATCAATATTTCTCTCTCTTTTCCTCTCCCTTCCTCTCTAAAACTCAATAAAAAATATTAAAAAAAGAGAAGACTTTGATAACATGCTCCATTAAACTGCATTTTCAAATGCATGGTTAGTTCTCATGAGTGTTTCATAAATGGTAGTGTGTGTGTGTGTGTGTGTGTGTGTGTGTGTTTTAATACTTAAACCATCCAAAATGTCTTCTGAAGTAATTGCCAGTGTAGCATCTGTGTAAGCAAATAGACCTACCTGCCAGTATATTCTTAGCAATAACCAGAAGCCGGGTTGTCCGTTAGAGTTAGTTTTATTGAAAGGATATGTATTGGCTAAGATATGAGCCTGTTTCTAACTCTTCTGAAAAGAAATTTTATCATCTATCTTGGCCATCTCTAGAGAGCAGACCCTTAGGTTTCTAAATACCATATGCGAAAACTGGACTTGTTAAATTTCCATGAGACTAGATGTCCTTGTTCATCAGAGGTACCAGCCTTTTTTAAGGCTTTGTTAATGAAGGATAGTCTCCTTGCATTGAATATGCTCATTACATACAAATTAGAGTTAAAACAGTGGCTTCCCAACCCCAGGAATGTAAGTGCTAATGAACAGGAAAAGGGTCACCCATGAAAAATAACTTGGGAGAGCTACATCTCTGCACCACTGTTTGCAGCACTTGGGAAAAGGTTCTACTATTAATGCCTCTTGTCAGAAAACCCTTACAACCTCTATTAAATCATCTTCTCTATCGAAGGTGCTGGAGTTATAAATAGGCTCACAATGAATTCTGAATTCTCTACATGTAAATCATGCCACATACCATTATCTGATATCCTTGAATTAGATATGCGTGGCCTTGGGGGCAGTAAAGGATAGGTCGGTGCAGCCAGCTGTCTCTTTTAGTAATAACTGCTGCCCGTTAAAGACTAACAGCCAGACAATAAATAACATCTTCAAATCTGCGTCTAGACTTGGAGCGGGAGAGAAATGAATAATGATTTCTTGTGTTAGATTGGACTTGAGTAAAAGGTCAAAAGGAACAACAGTGGTACACTCCAGTTAATCATAGATAAATATATGTGTGCGTGTGTGTGTATGTATAAACCTGTGAGCAGGGTAATTAATGGGTCTTTTTGCTTTTAGTGTATACCATTGTGTCATTTTATTCTTGCAAACCCCATTTTCTTTTATGTTTATTGCTCATTCCAGCTCTCTTTAAAGGAAGGTGAGAGGTTAACAGATTAAATTCTGTTTAGAACAAGAAGCTGGGAGTAATTGATATTATAGTTGAGCATTGTATTTAAATAAACAAGGGAGTCTTTTCAATGTAGGAAATGCCATTATGTATGGATTACATTGGGTTAGAATTATTTATTTTATAAGTATAGTAAAATATCTGAGCCTATTTATATATCTTCTATGAGAATAAAGATTTCTGTTATTGACTAATTTTGGTAGAAGAGCAATATGCAAAAGGTATTGTTCTTAAATTTTTAAAAAAAAGAATAAAAATGGGGATAAATTGGTTTTGTGAAAAACCTGCTGTGAGATTTTAATTTTCTTCTTTCATATTTCTCTGCAAAGATCACCTACATCAAAATATCAAAGTCATGTTTATTTTATGAGAAAAAAGATCTGATGGACTGTAGTTTATTTAGAAATAATTATTTTATTTGGGTCATTATGTGTGTGTCCCAACTGTGCTTTAATTAGCTATGGTACAGGATCTCAGCTACTCAAATGTATTCTATTTAATTGCAATAAAGAACTTCACAGCCTTAACTGTTGACTCCCCCAAGCTCCTCTATCCCTGTGTTTCCCTGTGGACAATACAAGAAAACCTCTGCCTGCACCCCCATTTTGAAAGGGAGTTTTTAAGCAGTGATACAAATATTGTTGTTTTTGCTGGCAAGTAATTCACCAGTGGCTCATTTCCTTCAGCTTTTATTTCAAAGCAATTGTAAAATAAACCACTCGTAGCACATGCTGTTAATGTCTGGTCCCCGGGGTGTAACTGATGTTCGTGGTATGGGTCATGTGCTAGCTAAAGTGTGCATTAAAAAGGGAGAAATTAATAGTACTACCACTGATTCACACTAAATGGTATTCAATGGGCAATGTCATTCCTTTAATGCTATCATAGCATATTATTTTGTTGGTTTCTTTTAGAAATGATTTAAATGCAGAAATAAGCAAAAACAAACAACCCAAAACATGCTAATATAATGAATTTTTCAAGGGAGAACTGGCCATATAATGAAGTTTTATTTATACTTTATATTCTTTTCATTTCATTTTGACCTTCCCTTTATATTGGTTAAGATAGTAAAACTAGTGGCATAATAACTAGAATCTGTCCTTCCAAAGAACTTGATAGAAATAATGCTACTCTTGTGTGCTTGACTATCTGTGTCTTCCAGTTATGTATGGTACTTTAAAAGTAAAAAGGATATGCTTTTTTTCTTAGTTATGTGTTTCTCTTATGGCTATAAATCACATAATTGGTTTCAAAAATGGAATTTATATAACATGTTATATATGAATTTAAATTGAACATTATTTTGCTGAATTATCTTTGGCAATAATTAACAAGTTCATCATAATACAATTCTTTTAAAATATTCTTAACACTTCCTAGGTAGTCACTTTTGTGCTGACAACATTCCCTCATAATAGATGGCACACCACTCATCTTCCAGATAAAGACGTTATCATCCTGAAGAGGTTATTTGAGCACACAAAAGCGTATTTTATCTGCTTATCAGGATCAAGTTCTGGCCTAGTTGATTTCCTGTATGAACAGAACGGATGGTATTCAAACATTGCACCACCAAAGACTGCAGTCCCTGGCTGCATCAGCAAAATGTAGACATGCAACTTCATTTCTTTTTCTAATCTGTACCCCTGCCTCTCTATTCATGGATGTATAAAGATCCTGGCATGCAGGACCCTGGCATGCAGCAGCTTTTTTAAAATACAGTTTACTCTTTCTTGTGTAGGAGTCATGTTCTTTACAGTCGCTGTAGACACTGAATTAGAAAATACTGAATTATTGCTTCTAGCGGAAATACAGGGTTAGTTTCCTACAAGCCTGTAGTCACAACATTTTTACCAACAGTTCAATGCAAATCTTATGTGTGTTTCTGCTTAAAGGCACATTATTTAGTATATATTTTCGGTTTATTAACATTGAATTCATGGCCAACACCACTGTAAGTCATGCCTGAACAAAGCTTACCTAGCACAGGTAATTTGCATGCATAGGAACGCTAGACAGCACCGCAGCGCTGTGCTTGGAACCATTTCAAACATTGGGCTCGCCGGCAAAAAGCACAGAAATGAGAAAACGTGATGGTAATTAGATGGGGAAAGGACACCTGTTTACAGTCTGAGCGCTAAAACAGGAAGGCAGAGGGATGCCTTGTTCAGCTGGCAATGTGCACTTTTTGCAACTCTGATTTTTCACTGCTCTGTGCACGTCTGCAAAAGAGCACTAAAAGGTCTGTATTGCGGACTTTGAGGTTACAAATATGTTTTAGCAAGTAGGTGAGTAGAAAATATGGAATCTGCAAATAATAAAGATGAACTTTTTTCAGTGATAGAGGAAGTGGCATAATCAAAGCAATGGAAACCACTTAAAATTGGATTTATCATAGATATAAAACATTGCATTCGTTTTAGGTATTCAACATAATGAGTTGATATATGTAGATATATATTGTAAAATGATTATCAAAATAAATTTAGTTAACATCTATCACCATAGTTAGATTTTTTTTTCTTGTGATGAGAATTTTTAAGATCTGCTCTCCTGGTAACATTCAAATATACAATATAGTGTTTTTAACATACAGTCACCTTGCTGTGCATTATACCCCAGAACTAACTTGTCTTGTAACTGCAAGATTGTATCTTTTGATCACCTTCACTTATATTCATGCCCATGTTTTAAAAAATCTGTTAGCTATTTTGTCCCTTGCTGAATCATCTCTCTTCCCCTTTCCACATTTCCTTCTCCAACTTTTCTACTTAGACCTTGTCTTGTCCCTCTCCCCCATACCAACACCTTGTTTTCTTTGCCTTTTTTTGTCTTTTATTGGACAAATTGAAATTCTTCAAGTCTTTCTACATCCTTCTGGTTATAACCTCTGGTGCATTCTGGCTTCTAGTTTGGATGCTGACATGCAGAGTGATGGTTCCCACTGCCCATCTTCACCACTAGAGCATTACTGTGGAATGCCGTTCAAGTGTTTGCTGGTGCCTGGCAGTGCCTTTCAATCTACACTTGCACTTCCATGAAACGTGAGGCCTAGCTCTCAGTCCAGGCAGCTAGAACGTTCCACTCACATTGTCATTGGTATTTCAGGTGGGAATATTTGACTCACTCAAACGTCAACTCTGAATTTCAAAACAGACTTCTGATACCAGTGATAGAAGCAAGAGCTTTGAGAGAGAATATTTATTTATTTGTTGATTGATTGATACAAAAGAGACTAATTTTGGGATTCAACAGTAGAAAATTCTGAGAATCAAATAAACGATTTGGAATATGAGGAAGCAAAAAACACCCAATCAGATGAGCAAAAGGAAAAAAAAAAAGAAATCCAAAAATAGGAAGATATTGTAAGGAACCTCTGGGGAACTTCAGGCATATCAACCTTTGCATTTGTATATTTTGAGGTACGCAGCAGCATTATTAGTGTCAGCTCCCAAACTGGACACAGCCCAAATCTTATTATATTTGCTTACTAGATTCCTTCCCACAAAAGCAAAGAGAATGAACAACTTAATACAAAAATATGGTGAAAATCATAATCATACTGTTGAATGGAAGAAACCAGACATAGTTACATACATGTTGATGGTTTCCTTTATGTAAAATTTAAAAAGGAAAAACTATGATGTTAGAAGTGAGAATAGTAAACATTGGGTAGAGGAGGGTGGCAACTGTAAGGGGGTAAGGGTGCTGCTGATATTCTTTTTTTTTCATCTGGGTTGAGGTCAAATAAATGTTTACTATGAAAAAAATCATTGAGCTATAATCTGGTACATTTATAATGTGCTCATCTTCTGAATATATATTCCATAAAATAGTTCTAAATTCAGCATGAATGGTATGAAATGTACTAAGGTACATGAATAAAAAACAATTTATATCTATACCTGCTGATTTGTAAGGGTATCCAAATTACATTGTCAAGTGAAGGAAGCAGAAACATGTTGCAAGATACACACACACACACACACACACACACACACACATTCATACTGTTCTTCTATTCTGGTAAGACAAACAAGTGAATAAATTACCGACATATGTGAATATGCAGGGGGAAATGGTGAATGATATACACCAGATGTTAATGTTGGTTATCTCAGTGGGAGTAAGATTAGAGGGGAGATGATTAGGGTTACCTTTTTACATCTTTTATGGCATTATCGGATTTGTTACAGTAAGTTTTTTTTTTTATTTCAACATTTCAAGAACATATAGAGACAGAAATGTTTTATAAAGGAACAAATGAGTTGAGGTCTGCCCTAAATAAAATGCATATAAGAATTTGTAGATTCCTCCAGAGTCAAATATTCCCACCTCCCAAAAAGAAATGAAAATCCCAAGAGCTATGAAGAAATAAGAGTCAGAGAGCAAGCACCAGAATAAGATACTAGGGCATGAAGAAGCCTGACAACAGATCAAGTATAGTCCAATTTATTGGTGAAGTAGCACAATGGATCCAGAGGTCACCAGTTCTCACCAGTCATAAAAACAAAGCCACATTGGCATACCTCTTGTACTTGTCTCTTACTGTTAATGTAATCTTCATGTCCTTGGAAAATACCCACACCTGTTTCTGGGGATCCCACAGTTGCCACAGGGGATCTCACAAACCCGTTGGCTGGCCAGTCACCCCTCATTTTTCACAGTCTCATAGAAAAAACCCGTTAGCCCTGCCCCTGCCTTTTCTTTCCACCCTCTTCAACACAGGTGAGGGCCTGCAGAGCCTCCTTCTCTGCATATCCTCTCCATGATCTTCATGTCAGGCCTTAGGCTTCATAACAGAGAAAAATAAACATAAGTGAATTATTAGAAGATCCATGTATAGCAACACATAAATAAATGCCCCTGAGGAATCACTATCTATCAGCTGAACTCTGCCTTTCAGTCTGGGCTCAGGCAGAATGAGCCTTTGCAGAGATGGGAACCCGGGGTACCCTCTGGGGGAACCCAAAAGTCACTGGATGAAGTTTCTTGTCCTCAGTTTTATAGCCTAGCCTGTGCCTGATGAGAGCTTCTTGGAGATTTATTTTTCACCTTTATGTTTTTCTAGTAATAACTGCAGGTCACTGTGGGAGGCAGTTTTACAGGTTTCGTACCTATAACAACACTCCGTCATGATGTTCGTGCATCTTTCTGGCCTTCTTTCGTAGGTCCCTTAGAGACCATGTCCTCAGCCTCATCTCGAGGCAGTGCTGCTTCCTATCGTTTCTCATCCCCAGGCTCTAACACTTTTGCTTGTTGTTTATTTATTAATTTGCTTCTGACGGAAAGCTGTTCAAATGTCCGTTAGTTAGTATAATCCTGCTCTTCCCCTTTGAACCAGCATCATCAAAACACAGAGCAAAATATCAGATGATTTCACTCATATGTGGAATTTAATGAACAAACTGAACTACCAAGCAGAGTAGAGACAGACTCAAATAAAGAGCAAGAAGACAGCTCTTGGTGGGGGAGTGAGGGAGGTGTTTGGGAGTGGAAGGTTGAGGGATGGAGCAATAATGAAAAAAGAGAACTCATGGACATGGGCAACGGTATGGTGATTATGGTGAATGGGGGTGGGTGGACTTCAAAGAGGACATGGAGGGAATAAATGGTGAATGAAAAAAATAAAATAAATAAATAATAATAAAAAATAAACAAAACCACAGAGCCAATTAAAAGATTCTTTTTGACCTATCTCAGTCTATGCATCCACTTAAACTTACTCCATTGGGAGTGAAAGAATGAAAGATACCTGCATGCCTGGTGTTACCTGCACACCCTAGGTATTATATGGAAACATTGGAAGTGGACTAGCACAATGTATTGCAATTGCCCACATGCCCAGACATGCCTCCTTAAAATTTTAAGCTCTCTGAAGGCAGGGTTCGGATCCATCACTTCTGAACCTCCACTACCCAGAGTCATGTTTGAAACAGGGTCCACTAGATAGGGATTAGCTCAGTAAATACCACTGTGTCATAAACATACTGCTGCATGTTGAGGAGTAAAGATTAATAAAACAGTATGTAACATTAAGATGGTCACAGTCTATAAGAGAAAAAGAATAATAAACTGTTATAATTGAGTGGGAAAAGTGTTCTAATAGAGACAGATAACATTGCTAGGGAGCAAAGATGAGGGAATGATTAGCCCTACACCTTTATATGTTTATAATCTGGAATACCCAGTATTTGACATGGAATTATGGCCTCTTGCCTACAGGCTAAACGCTAATCCCACCCCCTACAAAGCTCTCAGTCCTTCTTGGAAAGAGGGTCATACTTTGTCACAAATCTGTAGAACTGATCGACTGGCATGGACCTTAATGTGAAATAAATCAATGTCCGTGTGTGCCTCTATGCAGTCTCTATTTTGGCATAAAGACCTTCAATTATTTACTTGGTCCATGCTACAACTTGATTCATTTCATTCTGCATATGTTTTCCAGAGAAAGATGAAGGAAATTGGGGTTAGTATGCATTTAAGGGCTGTCCTGCTCCCACATCTGATCTCTTTTAAGCTGCATTCTTTCTGCTCTTTGTTTTACTGAAATTATCTGTAAGAACATTTCTTTAAAATCTTGCCATCCCAACTATTTAGGTGGGAAAAAAGGGGTAGAAAATAGAGCTTGAACTTCCCAGATGTTCTATCAATGGATAGAAAGCTTTGTTACTCCTCTTTTGCAACAGGTGACCATCGTAATCACTAAGTCTGTACACATAAGAAATTAATATTACCACGTGGAGGGATGGTAAATTTTCATAATCCTTTCACCCTCTAAGATAGGATGAGACATCTCTTTCATTCCTATGTCAGGTCATAAAATGTAAGGGAAAAAAACACAATACATTGTAATCTTCATCTCAACTATTAAGATGAATGCTGCATCCCAAAATGTGGTAAAAAAAAAAAAACACACCCAAAAATCCAGATGCGTCATATTTGAGTTGCATTTTCATTATGTGCACATACTTGGCTTTGAGCAGAATTATATGAGTTGGATTAATTTTTTATAGGGCCCTCCAGCAGCTCCATGTGCGACCATATGGGAGACATTTGGTTCTCATCAACTCCCTTTTACCCTTCCTTCCACTCCATTGCTTTCAGCAGAACTTTCATTCTCTTTAACTATCTGCACGTTTATTCTGTTCAGAGGGAAGAGCCACTAAAATATTATGACCTCTAAGTGATGGGCTGTGAGACAGGCTCTTCTCCCAAGCCAGCCCACAGCTGGACATCGATCCGCGTGTCAGGGGCCTGGTGTAGGCTGCGTGCAGGGTGGGGGCTGGGGTGAAGGTCTGTTATCTTTCATCTCACTGGGAGGACACTTACAGCACAGTTTGCAGCCTCCCTGTGGTCTGTAAGGAAGTGGAAGGAATCAGTCTGCAGCCCTGTTATTATGGTGATTTTTTGTTAAGCTTTTCACACAGGGCAGATGTTTTATAAGGAGAATGGTAGTGAGGAGATTTTCTGAGATTTAACTTCAATGATAACTCTTTATATCAAGACTTCCCTGCAAAGATTTCAGACATATCAGCATTACTTGCTCACCCCTCTGTGGGGGAGCACAAGACTGGGAAGGTGGCAGAATATCAGACAGCATTAGAACTTAGATTTTTCTTACTACTCAAAAATTTTCTCCTTTTATTGTCCAGCCTCTTCAGTTTCCTTCATTTTTCTGGGCTGAGAAAACACTAAAAGAAACAATACAAAAGCGATCCTTCTCTGTGCATTGTAAATATATACACTGTGTTGGGAACCTGAGACTGGAGTATCACCTCTAATCATGGGGTCAATTATCTGTTGACAAGAGAATTTGAAAGAACCTGGCACTGGAGGTGTTTTACACTAAATAGAAGCAGAGTCTTTGTAGAGTAAGTGGAAGTATAATTCCAATCAACACTGAGTTGTTTGAAAATGGTCTATGAGTAAGTCAATCTTTAAAAAAATAGCTGCCGCTTAAAGTGCCTTACATAACGTAGGTGAATCCCATCAAAACACAGCTTCCTTCATAATGGAGTCTAAGCACTCTATGAAGGTAACTGTCACTAAGTATTTTCCCTGCTCAGCATATTAAGTGGCAGCTACTTTCATACAGTACACTTAATCCCCTGATGGAATTTGAGATCAGGCTAGAAAGTTCTTTTCAATGTTTTTAATAAGTCCATATCTTGCTCAGGTTTAACATTTATTCATGATGGCACCTTATCCCTTCCCTTCCTATTTAAATGCCAGAGGTTAAAATTTCTTATGGAAATTCTACTTAACAGAAAGCTTTATTTTACATAATTACAGTCTGGCTCAACCTCAATTCATCCAACATTTATAACATTTAAAGGTCTCAGAAATACTTTTGAGATGTTTTCTCTCTTTTTTTATTTAAAGGAAAAATTCTCATAAGTTGTATACCCAAGTTTGCAACCCCCCCCCACACACACACCGCCCCACCTCTCTCTCTCCCTTTCTTATAGCAGCTTTGGCCAAATATCCTCTGATTCAGAGGTTTTCATTCATCATTTCTCTCAGCTCTGACCTAATCTACATCTCTTTCAAACTCACTGCCATCGGTCACTTCACTCAGAACCCTTGGGCTGCAAGCCTACAATGTAGTAATTTATTAGTAGTAATTCTACTTCTTGTCCCTCTCCATTAAACATGAGGATGTCTAGTCACACTATATGGTTAAATGAAAACTTGAACATTTATATAGTTAAAGTTTGTAGCAAAAATAATGTAACTGACATGTTTTGAATTATGATTCTGGACAATTACATAATTTTTGAAACATAATTGCTAACTGACCAGAGTCATTTTAGAATCTGGAAATATGAGAATGTTAATTAAAACTGAAAACCTTAAAGGGCCACTCTATTTTTTTCATGTCTAGGTATTCAGAATAAATAGTTTGATTAAATAAAAATTATCTGAATTATCTTGAAAGTTGCCACATCACTAAGCTATGTCTGACACAAATGATTAAGTGTTGTTAGGGATTGTCTTCTTTTATTAGAACCTTTTCTTTCCATTTCAACTTCTCTAAGAAAAAAAAA
>PVJN01015909.1:0-43417 GCA_004026805.1 Lasiurus borealis
CTTGTCAATACTTCCCTCCATATGTAACTGTAGCAACGAAAATAATTTTATGGTTGGGGTCACCACAACATGAGGAACTGCATTAAAGGGACGTGGCATTAGGAAGGTTGAGAACCACTGCTCTAAAGGCAAGAATCTTCATCTACTTTATTCACTGATGTATCACAAATACTTAAGTACAGCGCCTGGTTCAAAATAGAAACTCAGGCCTGGCTTGTGTGGCTCGGAGATTAAGCGTTGACCCAGGAACCAAGAGACCACTTGTTTGATTCCTGGTCAGGGAACATGCCTGGGTTGTGGGCTCCATCCCCAATGTCGGTGTGTGGGAAGCAGCTGATAGATGATGTTCCTCTCTCACTGATGTTTCTATCTCTCCCTCTCCCTTCCTCTCACTCTAAAAATCAATTAAAACAACATCAACAACAACACACACACACACACACACACAAAAAAAAAAAAAAAAAAAAAAAAAAAAAAAAAAAAAAACACCCAAAAATAAAAAGGAGCTCAGTAAGTATTTGATTTATGAATTGTGATTTAGCTGCTATTAATAAGACTAGTTAACTTTTTTTCCCCTTCTAAAAAATGGGTTTTGGCAAATGATAGTTGATCCTGCCATGTCTAAATCCCCTGTATTATCCCCAGGTTTTGTTTATTTTCTTCAAATGAACTATTTTCCCTCTGAGATTTTTAGAGCAAAGTTTTATGAAATATGTACAATAATTAGAGAAGAAAATTTGAAGGCAGCTTTTCCAATAAAAGAAACTTGGCAAAAGGGTCCAACCACATTATATTATAGAAGATTTATGATCTGCAAGTCTGCAATGGACTTTACTGTAAAAATCTGCCAATGCTAGAAAATAGTCCTCTGCTTCACTGGGTTTTCTCTGAACACCTCTTAGTTACTCCTGACAGCAGTGATGAGTTCTCCAACATAACAGTCTTGGGGAGTATTTCAGTTATCCCTGCAATTATATATGCTCCTTATCATTTCATTAATGCTTAATTCTGGAATGAAACACATACATATACACACCTTGCCCCAAATCGCCAAGTAAATAATGACATCCTATCTAATAAAAGAGTAATATGCAAATTGACTATGCCTCCACTGCACACACCAGCCAGGCCCACCAGCCAATCAGAAGCAGGTATGCAAATTAATCCAACTAAGATGGCTATGTCCACAGAGAGAGCAGGAGGGAAGCTTGGGTTGCCCCAGTGATGGAGGAAGCCAAGCTTTCCAGGCTTCTGCTTAAGGCTACAAAGTTTCAATTATAGAAGATAAATAAATCCCAATTATAGAAGATAAATAAGGCCTACCATGTCACTGAGGGGCATGGTAGGCCTGCATACCACCACAGGTCCCTCGCCCAGGTTGCCCCATGCCCCAAGGGAACCCCCACTCTGATCATGGACATCCTTAAGGGCAAGTCACTTGGCCCCCACCCATGCACCAGGCCTCTATCCTATCTAATAAAAGAGTAATATACAGATTGACCATCATTCCACCACACAAGATGACTGCCCCCATGTAGTCAAAGATCCTGCCACCATGTGGACACAAGATAGCCACCATAAGATGATCAGCAGGGGAGGGCAGTTGTGAGGGACCAAGCCTGCAAGAGAGGGCAGTTGTGGGCAATCAGGCCAGCAGGGGAGGCAGTTGGGAGGGACCAGGCTTGCAAGGGAGGGCAGTTGGGGGTGGCAGTTGGTAGGGACCAGGCCTGCAGTGAGGGGTGACCAGTCCTGCAGAGGAGGGCACTTAGGGGTGACCAGGCCTTCAGGGGAGGGCAGTTAGGCATCAATCAGGCTGGCAGGGGAGTGGTTAGGGGGTGATCAGGATAGCAGGCAGGTGAGCAGTTGGGAGTGAGCAGTCCTGGATTGTGAGAGGGATGTCTGACTGCCCATTTGGGCCCCATCCTGGTGGGCCTAAACAGGCAGTCGGACATTCCTTGAGGGGTCCCAGATTGGAGAGAGTGCAGGCTGGGCTGAAGGACAGTCTCTCCACCCCCCCCCTCCCATGCACTAATTTCGTGCACCAGGCCTCTAGTAGAATATAAGATGAAGAAAGGATAATTGCAAAAAAAGGATAAGAATTTGAAGGTTTATATGGGGTTTTATTGGTCACCTGACGTGTTTTTCTCCCATGCACACAAACATTGACACACTCGCTTCCCTTCATTTAAAAAAAAAAAAAAAAAGGTGCTGAAGCATCCCAAGGCTTCACACCTGCCTGCTGTGAGGCTTAGATTGTAAGAGTGTGTGACATGGGTGAGCACTGAAGATTTTCCATTGGCGTTCCCATTAGCATCTACTTGGACAACAAATTTGAAGTGTTGTTCAAGCTTATTAAATTAAAGCTTGTCTAATCCCTTAACGTCAGGAAGGGGAAAGGTATGTAGACTTTTTGAGTATCTCCAAGATGGTTCTTACAGCTCAGTTGGTCTCTTTGCTGAGACTGAGAGAGATGGGGGGGGGGGAGAAACTCTGTTATTTTCACCTCTATTTCTTCAGCACCTAGTGCGGTATCTGACACATAGAAGGAACTATTTTAGCAATTTTGTGACCTAATGGTGATCTTGCACATGACAGAGAAGATTAGTAGTTCCAAAAATTTGAACATTGTCAAAGGGCAGTTGGCACATTTCTAGTTCTTACATTATTTAGTTTTGCATCTTAATATTTAGTAGGTTGCTTTTAAAGAAAATTTTCATAAAATATTTCTGAGCACTAATGATGAAAAAAGATTAGAGGGGAAATGAGTTTATGTAACTCATGTAGACAAAGATTAATCTTCTTAACATATAAAGAATCTTTCAAATAAATCAATAAGGAAACGTTCCTTATTGTGGAGCTTTTTTTTGGCCTACTTTATTTATTTGTTTTATTTTTTAAAAATATATTTTATTGATTTTTTTACAGAGAGGAAGGGAGAGGGATAGAAAGTTAAAAACATTGAGAAACATCAATCAGTTGTCTCCTGCACACCCCCTACTGGGGATGTGCCCGAAACCAAGGTACATGCCCTTGACTGGAATTGAATCTGGGACCCTTCAGTCTGCAAGCCGATGCTCTATCCACTGAGCCAAACCCATTAGGGCTTAGCCTACTTTAATAGATAATTCAGCCCTAGCTGGTTTGGCTCAGTGGATAGAGTATCAGCCTGTGGACTGAAGGGTCCCAGGTTTGATTCCGTTCAAGGGCACATGCGTGGGTTGTGGGTTAAATGCCCGATAGGGGGCCTGCAAGAGGCAGGCGATCAGTGATTCTCTCTCTTCATGGATGTTGCTATCTCTCTCTTCCTCTCTGAAATAAATGAAAATATTTTTTAAAAAGGATAATTTACATTTAAATAATAAACATTTGAAACTTGTTCAACTCTTTAATCAAAGAAAGGCAAATTCTAAAAGCACCCAATTTTACCTACCAAATTGACAAGTATTAAGGGTTAAAAGAACAGGCATGCATACCTCTCATGTGGGAGTATAAGTAATATGTAATCTTTTGGGAGGATGATATGGCAACAGATATTTTTATGACACAGCAAATTCTTCCACAAAGGTATTTATTATCACACTATTTACAAAAGTGAGAAATTGTAAGCAGCCTACATGTCTAGCGATAAATGATTGGTTAATTAAATATTCTAAATACAACTGATGGATTTTGACATTCAAAATAAATTTTTGAAGTTAATGATATTGTGTAACTGAAACTGAATCATATAAGATAATATCTAATGTTTATGTTGTATTTATTTAAAATATATACATTTTCTCGATGTTAGTTTTTTTATTCAGTGCTGGAACAAACATTTTAGTTTTTTTTTCTGATACTTTTCAAAATTTCTTGAATTTTTATAATTACTTGCATAATCAGGAAACATTATTGAATGAAACAAAGCACAGTATATGGGAGTGAGAGCAAGTCTTCACTATGTGTGTTAAGTGCTGTTGAATTGGCTCTGGTTCCTGGCAACCCTGTGAATGAGTGACGTCTGCAATGTCTTTTCCTTAAGAACCCTGCTCAGCATCTGCAGGCTCATACTTCTTTTATATAGTCAACCCATCTCCTAATTAATCTTCCGCTTGTCCTGCTACCTTCTATTTTCCCCAGCATTATTGTCTTTTCCAAAGAACCCCGCCTTCTCATGATGTGCCCAAAGACAAACAGCTTCCCTTAGTCATTTTTGCCTGCAGCAATGTTTCAGGCTTCATTTGCTCTAGGACTCATTTGTCTCTCTGGCAGGCCATGGTATCTATAGAGCCCTCCTCCAACACCATATTCCAAATGAATCAATTTTTTTCCTATTAGTCTTTTTCATTGTGGAACTTCTGCATCTGTACATAGCAATTGGGAATATGGGGGTGTGGATGACCGTGGTCTCCAATGATGCATCTTTGCTCTTTACTTAATGGAATACACATCACTATAATGCTGTAATGATTATCTTTCCCCCAAGGGCCCTCCCCCACTGGTTAAACAAGGAAAAGTAGTTTAATAAAATGCCCCAAATGTTAACTCTACTGTTCTACAGCTAATTCAAAGAGAGAAACAAGTAGAGGCATCATGGAGTAGCAGGAGTAAGGATTTCTCCATTAGATGATCCTGGGTTGGGACCACGGCTGTGGCTGTGAAACCTTGGGCATTGGACCTGTAGCTTTCCCATCTATGAAATGGGTATATTACCATCTCTATCATCACAAGACTGTTGTGAGGAATAATGAGGTAGTGAGTATGAAGCACTTAGCACAGAGTGTGACACACTGAACAGGTGGCACTTACGAGGTGAAACCTCTCAAGCAGGGTAGAGCATTCCTTTAAGAGAACCAAACTTGAAAATCATGAATTGGGAAGTGATTGCTCACTTTACAGAGAATCATTATTGTAACGGTGTAGTAATTTTATGTTACTTAAACTTAGCAGCTTAAAACAACACACATTAATCATTTGATGGTTTCTGTGGGTCAGCATCCAGTCACAGCCTAATGGGGTCCCCTACTTGGGGTCTCTAGAGGCTGCCCTCAGATTGTGACTGGGGCTGGGTTCTCATCCAGAGAGTTAATAGGGAACCACTTACTTGCTTGCTCATGTGGTTGTTGACATCATTCAGTTTCCTGGGGTTGAAGGACTGGTAGCAGTTCGCTTCTTCAAAGCCAGTATGTGGGCAGAAAGAGAAAGACAAGTACAACAAGTTGGCTAGCAAGATAGAGTCTTCTAAAACACAGCACAGTCATGAGGGTGACTGTTACCTTTGCAAACCACAGGTCCTGCTTGCACCCAAGGAGAGGATGGAAGGGTGTGAACCCCGTGACGGGAGGGCATGTCAGAGGGGTCTGTTTGCTACAAGTGGTATTCACAATCACAGGTTTCAAACACAGCAGAAGCCAGTGCTCTATTTTAGGAAATGATTTGGTTGGGGAACATTTTGGCTTATATCTGAATCACACTGATTGGAAAGCAAGATGAAGCCACACTGTGCTGGTTTAATATGAACTGTTTAAGGCCAATGGTTCTGCCTTCTGCAGTGTGGAGCTCAAGGGCATAGCTCTCTTCCTTGAAAACTGTGGTTATCTGAGATCTTCCGACCCAGGAAGTGTTTTGGGATCTCAAGAGTTATTATTTTGTAAGTAATGGGTAAGTGAAATATCACTTCAAACGTGATTTTTTTTTTCATCATCTCTAAAATGTGGGAGCATTTTCATTATTTGTGAAGTCTTTATAGTAAGTATTGGCTTCAATGAACACAAACATTGCTTGTCTCACCCAGATCCATTGTTGAAGTTGGAAACTTTCATTTGTTCTCTAGATTTTTTTTTTAAAAAAAGCCATTTGTTTTGTTTGTTTTTAACTTGGCATTTCTCAACAAGTGTGGCACTTGGTGTTCTCTGCTGGGCTCTCCCTCCTCACACCAGTGGTATTACGACTCTCCTCTGGATAGGGAAATGTTGATGAATCAGGCTAAGAATTTTATGGGTATCATAAAAGCCCAAATGATATTGCGGTTTGAGACAAGTACGCTGAAATGCAAAACAATAATGTTTTAGAGGTACATTTGTAATCCAGAAGACGAGGAAGGATGAGTGATCACACCCTTAAACCAAAGGTTAAGAGGCTCTGATGAGTATCCGAACTTTTTTCCTGCTGGGAACAGATGGGTTAGCTGCCACGTTATGGTGCTCCCATGGCTGCAGGTTGGGGTTGCTGGTGATTCAGCTCTGGAATATTTTATAATTTCCACTCTCATCGTCTCCTCAAGTTGAGCTGATAGACTAATCTCAACAAGGCAGTGTTAAGTCATTTTACACAGCGAAACTCCTGTATATGGGGAAACCAAATCTCCCAACTCTGAGCCAAGAGCCTCTATTGTGCATGGTGTACCTATTTGATTTCAAAACGAAGAGATGCTTCTTTAGCGTTGTCTTGGGCCAATTGTTTGCCAGAACATAAGGTTGGATAAACAAATATCTACACATTTCTATTTTTCTTAATGCCACATGTTTGGATAATGCTTAACTTATGAGAACATTTTTTTAAAAATATATATTTTATTGATTTTTTACAGAGAGGAAGGGAGAGGGAGAGAGAGTTAGAAACATCAATGAGAGAGAGACATCCATCAGCCACCTCCTGCACGCCCCCTACTGGGGATATGCCCGCAACCAGAATACATGCCCTTGACCGGAATCGAACCTGGGACCTTTCAGTCCGCAGGCCGATGCTGTATCCACTGAGCCAAACCGGTTTCGGCATTATGGGAGCATTTTTATGGCTCTCCTTTTTTTTTTTTAAACTTGATTTTGAGAGAGAGAGGACAGAAGAGAGAAACATTGATGTGAGAAGGAAATATCTACTGGCTACTTCCTGTAGGCCCTCCTACTGGGTATTGAACCCTCAACCTTTTGGTGCCTGAAACAAAGCCCAGACAACTGAGCAACACTGGCCAGGGCAATGTCTCTTCTCAATAGGATGAATTCATCCAAAGTTTGGAGGAGATGAGGAAACTGAGGCTCAACCACTTGATTTGCTGAGGACCATGTCATATTTTTTGTAGGAGAGACAGAAATAGTGCCATAGACTCCTCCTTGTTCCAAACCTCAGGCACCCTTTTAATAGATTGTGCTGGATCTCCATTTCTTTTCCTCATTCGAAAATGAAGCATCTCTAAGAGGAGAGATTCCTCCGCATTCCTGTGTGTAGTTTTTCCAAGCACGGCATCATCACACACATACACACATGCTCACCAGCATTTGATGAAAGGCTACATTTTTAGGGTAAGATAGTATCAAGGAAACAAACAAGGTAGTTTGCTTTCTAATCCAACTTAACTGGATAAGTTGCTTAAACTTTCTAAGGTACCTGTAAAGTGGGAGTAAGAAGAGGTGCCTCACAGAATTGTTACTGAGAGGGTAAGTTCATAGTTAAAAACCCAAATATTAATTTCCTTAAAAAAAAAACAACAAAAGAACAACAACAACAACAACAACAAAAACACCCTAGCTGGCATGGCTAAGTGAATAGTGTCGGCCTGTGGATTTGATTCTGGTCAAGGGCACATGCCTAGCTTGCAGGCTCGAAACCCAGTAGAGGGTGTGCAGGAGGCAGGCGATCAATGATTCTGATCATTGATGTTTCTCTCTCTCTCTCCCTCTCTGAAATCAATAAAAAAAAATCTTAAAAAATAAATAAAAGTAAAACAATAGAAGCACTTGTTTCATTTGCTTCTGTGGCATGCATCCCACTCTGAGTGTGGACATCTCCTGTTTAATGACTGGCAAATGCAGATGCTGGTTAGAGAGTGGTGCCTTCGTCCCATAGCAGTACGGTATCTCCAGTTAAGGACTTGTCATTGTAGCATTGTTGTAACATAATTCTTTTTATTACAGAGAGCTTAGAAAATATAGAAATGCATAAAAAATATGTTTTACTTACAACCTTACCTTATAGTAATAATAAACATTTTGATGTTTTTGCTCCTTTCTCTAACTTTAAATATTTTTGCATGAGAAATATATCATGCTTATAAAAGTATATAGAACATATATGCATAACTTAAGGAGTACTATGTATGTGGGCAACTGTCACGCAACTGAAGACCTAGAACATTGCCAGTGTCTGTGAGCCCGGCTCTCCATGTATTTCATTTTCCAAAATCAAATTGCTTTATGTATGTAATTTCATATTGGGTTCTTTTTCGTTTTTCCCCCGTTTGTCCACTTTTTAAAAAAATTTAAATTCTTTATTGTTTAACATATTAAATGAGTCTCCTTTTTCCCCCATTGACATCTCCCCAGCGGCCTTTACTCCCCCTACCACATGTCCTCACCACCCCCCTCCCCCTGTCTGTATCCATTGGTTATACTCTATGCATGCATACAAGTTCTTTGGTTGATCTCTAACCCCATCACCCCAGCCTTCTCTAATAGATTGGACAGTCTGTTCAATGCTTCTCTGTCTTTGGATCTATTTTTGTTTATCAGTTTATATTGTTCATTATATTCCACAAATGAGTGAGATCATGTGATATTTATCTTTCTCTGACTAGCTTATTTCGCTTAGCATAATGCTCTCCAGTTCCATCTATGCTCTTGAAATGGCAAGAATTCCTTCTTTTTTATAGCAGTGTAGAATTCCATTATGTAGATGTACCACTGTTTTCTAGTCCACTTATCTGTTGATGGGCACCAAGACTGTTTCCAAATCTTAGCTATTGTAAATTGTGCTGCTATGAACATAGAGGTGCATATATCCTTTCTGATTGGTATGTCTGATTTCTTGGGATGTATTTCAGAAGTGGGATTGCTAGGTCAAATGGAAGTTCCATTTTTAATTTTTTGAGGAAACTCCATACTGTTCTCCACAGTGGCTGCGCCAGTCTGCATTCTTTTTCTTACTTTATCATAATCATTTTCCCTACATTGTCATCATTTTAAGTTGCTTTCTGATCTTTGGAGCTTAATTAATCACAGACTATGGACTAGCCTCATTCTAATGATAATTGGTACTGGTAGCCTAATGTATGCCAGTTACTATGCCTTAAACATTTGTCTTCTTTAAAGTTACAGCAAGCTTCAGAAAGCTTAAATTGTCAAGGTGATATAATAAGCAACAGGACTGAGATTGGAGGCCAGGTCAATTTTTTTTCCAGATCCCTTGCCATTTCTATCCACAGCGGGTTGCGTTCTGAGCTATGTATTAAAAGCACAACACACATTGGTTGTTAAAAGTAGTATTTCTGGCAAATTCTAAGCAAGAATAACATCCATGACAAGGCTCTAGTTTTTAGATGGTGCTGGTGCCACAAAAAATGCAAATAAGAAGTGTGGGGGGAATTAGGATAATTTCTTGATAATGAGAAGAGTATTACATGTAAAGGATCTGCTTTTATTTGAGGGGTCTATCTGGTTGGGTTGTCTGGTCCTCCCCAGCCCCACCCCCAAAAGCTGTGGAGTGGAGCCTGAGCTTTTGTGTTCCCAGCAGCCCCTGCTGTGTTTTCTACAGCGCATCTGTGATTGTGGTGCAACCTGGGAGGCAGCTGCTCTCCTTCGCTTTGCCCTTGGAGACACTGCCCTGTCGTCTAGAAGAATGAAACCGTTGCTATGGTTGCTGCGTCGGCGACAGTGTTGAGCTCTAAGTTGACCAGAGTCTGTGTGGAAAGAGGGGCACTCACTCTATTTGGCACAGATGCAGTTGCTCATTATATTCTGCAGGTAGTGTCATCGTGGCATCCTTGGTTATATTCCATGGGCTCGACGATGTATATAGGAATAGAATGTGAATAAAAGGCTGTTTGTTTAGGTAAAAAAGCATCCTTCCTATAACAACTTTTAGTTCTTGGGTGATTCCAGGTCGCTCTTATTAAATTTAGTGAGGCAGCTTGGGTCAGCTCTTCAGAGTTCATTTACCTAAGCCTCACCTTCAGCTTTGCGACAGTTTCTTTCTGAGGGATGGATGGTGAATAGCACATTATTAGGCTTTTTTCAAATGGCCATTAAATGCCAACAGCCGCCACCACTTGCTGAGGACAAGGAGTGGAGAGGGGGGAGGCAGTCACCACTTGTATGTATGTTTGGATTCTTACACCGTGGGAATCCAACCTGAGGAATGCTGTAATCAGTTTCAGCTCAGTTAATCATGCTTGAATTAAAATAGGTGTTTCAAAACTTTATGGGAATAATGCGACATAAAAATAGTTTGTGTCCTGAAGTCTGTCACGTCTGAAGTGTAAAATGGTTTGTTTTCTTTTTAAAGGTTGAACTTTGGAAATCTTATGAGAGGTCACTCAAATATAATCAACCTAATGTGAAGTTCAGATTGACTTTATTTTTAATTCTATTGATAAAGTTTTATTTCCTTATTCAATTAAAATTTTAAATTTGTTTTATTGTGGTAGAGATTGAATTTTTTAAGCTATTCAGAAAAAAAGCTAACATCTTATTTTATTAGTATCATCATTATTATCATTATTTTTATCTACAAATACGATTTTATTCTACCTTAGAGAACAATTAAAAAAATTTATTGAGTTAACTCACACACACACACATATATAAAACTGAGATAAAATGTAACAGTCAACTTGTTGAATATTTCTCTAAAATACTGTATAGACAGAACTTTCTAATGGACTATAATTGTTATTACAAACATTCCAGAGCATTTTACCATATCCGGTATTTGATGTGTACAATTGTTTTTATGTCTTTTCCAACTTACGAGGCTGAAAAATCCTGATGAACATGGTTTTTGTAAACCCAATAAAATCTAGAACAGTGTCTTGTATACACTGGCACATGGAAAGAAGAAGATAATAAACGAGGGCTCTAAAATAAATATTCATTTAAATGCTTGTTTTGTAATGAATGTTAATGTGAGGTCATATTTTGCTGTTCCAAAGGTTGTTGTAATCACCTCTTGTTTCCTGCCTTTTTAAATTACTGCTATTCAAAATAACCAATTAACACAAACTGTTACGATCAGTGACAACTTAAGGAACTTGCACAAAGATGTAAATTAATCACTTTCTCAAAACACACCACACACACACACACACACACACACACACACACACACGCACGCACGCACGCACACTAGAGAAACATCGGCTAGACCAGTGTGATGAATGAGGTGTTCCAGCTCAAGTTCCTTAACCCATTGTTGACCAGCACCAGTTTGCAGATGGCACAAGTCCATGGACCAAGCTTGGAGTACCATTGCCCTACACCAGTGATCGGTCAACAGAGCCAAATATCAACAGTAGAAGATTGAAAAATATTTTGAGAGCCACATTTTTTAAACTTACACTTCTTCTGACACCACTTCTTCAAAATAGACTCGCCCAGAGCGTGGTATTTTGTGGAAGAGCCACACTCAAGGGGCCAAAGAGCCACATATGGCTCGAGAGCCGGAGTTTGCTGACCACAGCCCTAGACTATAAACTCCTTTTTTGCGTGTTTATTAAATTTATTGGGGTGACATTGGTTATTTAGGATTATATAGGTTTCTATAATACATGATCTATGTATTGCATATAGGTTTCTGGTATACATTTCTATAATACATGATCTACGTATTGCATATAGGTTTCTGGTATACATTTCTATAATACATGATCTATGTATTGCTTCGTGTGTCTACCACTCAAAGTCAAACCATTTTCCATCACCATGTATTTGATTCCCTTTATCCTTTACTCCCCCACCACCTCCTTCCCTCTGGTAACCTCTGTTGTCTGTGTCTGTGAATTTCAGTTTTCTATCCCAATATGAGTGAAATCATATGGTTCTCAGCTTTTTCTGACTGACTGATTTCACTTAGCAGAATATTCTGAGGGTCCCATGTTGTTACAAATAGCAGTATTACTTCATCTTTTCTTATGGCTGAGTAGTATTCCATTGTGCATATGTGCCACATATTCTATTATATGGCTTTAAAGGGTCAGAGAGACCTTTTATGCCAGGCCTTCCTATGTTGATGTGGGATGTTAGTAAGAAAAGAAGTCTTACCGTTGCTTTTCTCTCAAGCTAGGTATTTTCATGTGGGCCAGGCATTCTTCAATTAGTTGGTGCTGTTTGGAGATGTCTGCCTAGAATCGTGCATTTCATAAGACTTTATCCAATTGCCAGGTTCCTTCCAAATGCTCCCTAATGATCAGAGCTGGCACTGACTTCAGCAGTGGCCTTGACTTTTAGAGTCTCATGTGCTGACAGAGGAGCATGCCTCACCAAAACAATATCAGGACAATGTTCAGGCATCAGGCCGATGAGTGTGTTCCTCCCACCTAATCCTCCCCACACTTGCCTTTCATCTGACTTCTGTTTAACAACTCTTATCCTGGTGAAGGGACTGACAAAATAGTTGGGTGCAGCTCAGGTGAGTGCCTTCAAAGTGAGTAAGGGCAAAGGAACTGGTTACTGTGTCTCTCCACTGCTCGGTTGTTTACTGATAAGGTTCCTTTCACCTGTCAGATTCATGTTATTACATCTATTCTCCTGCCATGCTTACCACATGTGTGCTACTCTGTGCAATCAACAGTTCAGTGGCAATTCCTCAAGACTCAGTGCCTGGCTTGCTCCTCTCCTCAGTCTGTTGTCCCTACGCTGCAGATAGATGTAGTGAGATTTCCTGGTGACTCCCAAATGTGCATCTTCAGCTCAGGCCACTTCTCTGAGCCTAGGTTCTGTGTGTGTCATTGTAATTCAACATTCTCCACATTTGTGTCCTATTTCACACTTTAAATGTTCGATCTAAACTCATGACTTTGTAACACCGCCTCTTCCCTTCTAAAAACCCTTCCCCCAACAACAAAATCACAGGCTTGGTCTCCTCTGTGTCTTCTTCATGTGAAAAGCACCATTATCTGCTCCATTTCACAGCCTAGGAGCCCACCACCTTCTCTCCCTCACCTTCTATTCTCGAGTGCCCACATCATACCAGTTCTGACTCTGAAATCTCTCTTCTTAATATCGCTTTAAAGGTCTAGCATGATCTGGTCATGTCTCATTCACCAGAGCCAGCCATTGTCACCATCTGCCTAACCCCAGCCATATACGGTCACCTCTTTGTCTCTTAGGTGGACTTGTCCCACATTAAAGCCTTAACCAAAGATCCCAGTTGCTAAAGTGCCCTCTTCCTGGCTGCTGCCCACCATCCTTCTGGTTTCATGTTAAAGCTCGTGTCCTTAGAGGATCCTTCCCATGATGTTCAGGTGAGGCCAGTCTCCATGTAATAAACTCTTAAGGGCTACATGGTTCCCTCAGAAGAGTGTTGGTCCCATAAGAATAGGACCACATCTTTGCTTACAGCCCAAGGCATGCTCTTAGCAATTATATGTCTAGTGAACGAATGACAAATAATTGCCATGCACTGTGCCACACAGTTTACATATATTATCTCACTTAATCCTCAAAACAGTGCTCAGATTATTTAAGGAGCTTGCCACTCTGAAGCAAGGCACAGTGGGGGAGTCACCCAACTTTCAAGTCTAGTAGAGTGCCTGCTACATAGAAGGTGCTCAATTAATGTTTAACTAAACAATAAGGGTCTACACATTTTGTTTAGTCAAGTCCTCATTATATAACTAAAGATGGTTCCTATTGAAAGTGTGGAGGTTGCGAGAAGAAGTGCAATGACAGGGAATGTTGACAAGAGATAGAAAAAATGCTCCTATCATTGGCTTTTTCAAGGAAGAAATGGTTGCCACTGTGTAGTTTTAATAACTAGAGACCCATTACACGAAATTCATGCATAGGGGCAGGGGAGTCTCTCAACCTGGCCTGCACCCTCTCATAATCCAGTACCCCTCAGGGGACATCTGACTGCTGGTTTAGCCTGATCCCTGCTATCGGACATCTGGTAGTTGGACATCCCTCTTGCAGTTCAGAACTGCTCATTCCTAACTGCTCACCCTCCTGCTCACCCCTAACTGCACACCTACCTGCCTGCTTGCTCCTAACTGCCTGCCTGCTCACCCCTTATTGCTGCTTGGTTTGCCACTGTGGGAGCACACTGACCACCAGAGGGCAGCTCCTGCATTGAGCATTTGCCCCCTAGTGGTCAGTGCACATGATAGTGACCGTCATTCTGGTCATTCCATCATAATGATTGCTTAGGCTTTTATATACAGAGATAAATTTGTGATGCTAGAGAAAGGCACAGGGCTTCTTCTCATAAGGGAGATTCATGGAGAGTATGAAAAGACTTGCCTTTTATGGGTGTAAAGGTAGTTTCTTTTTTTAAAAAAATTCTCTTAAACCATAAGCTTGGGGAACTGTAGAATTGGATCAGCAGATTTTGCTGCCAAACCTCTCAAGTGATATTCCAAGTCTTCCTTCCACTGCTTCCTGAGATGGTCTGCCCTCCAGAGCCACACAGATTTATTCTTGATCTCCGGGGCTTGTAGCTTTTAATTAGATTGCTTTCAGCTCCTTTTCTCTCTACCATTTTAGTTGTTTTTCAACCCCATTTATTAGTATTTTCTAAAAAATATTTTATGAGCACCTAGTATGTTCCAAGAAAGTTTTCCAATGTAATATCGGTAATGGCAATAGAGAAATGTCTTCCTTAAATGAATGTATAGAGATGGGTGGCCCATGTTCCTTCTACAGAAATCCTTAGGGCAAGAGCATATTACTAGTACATGTCAGATCATCTCCAGGGGGCTTTGTAGATGGAGTCTTCTCATTCTCATCCTCATTGTCTGTCCAAGTTAGAAAGACAAACTATTTGAAGAAAGAAATTTTAGAAGAAATTGTCCATTAGCCAAAAGATAGAATTTGTTCTCACAGGAGAGAGTCCTGAATCCTATCCCAATATAGTTGCTGGATATGCAAGCACAGAGAGAGTAAGACAGATTTGAGATGTGTAATTCACACTTTGGGCCAGGCTTCTGTATCCTAAACAACACTGTACTTCATATTGTTCCCAATCCCTCCTCCATGTGAAGCTGACTCACGCTAACCTTTCTGTTTTAGTAGCTAACTTTCCATTCCATGAAATTGAAACCTTTTAATTGCTTTCTTTATTGGTAACCTTTAAGAGATACCTTGGGCTTCTTGGTGTCAGTCTCTAAAGAAATCAAACTCTAAGATGTGATATCATCTGTTGAATTAAGCAAGGAAAAGCTAATTAGAACTGCAGTGCGACTGGAGTGGTTCTCACATGTTACCTCGCCTTCATTGAGGATGTGGATATTCACTACCAGACTCATCAAGAATCTACATCATAATTTTCATTAAAAATATTTTTCTAACAATGGCAGTATTTTGCCTCTAACAAATATTTACTATGTATAGGCATTTAATAAAATGTTACCTTTGAACTGTCATAGCCTTGGCTAGTTTTATTCTTCTTTTGCGTTTTATTATTTGTATTGATTTCAGTGAGAAAGGGAGAGGGATAAAGAGATAGAAACATCAATGATGAGAGAGAAACATTGATTGGCTGTCTCCTGCATGCCCTGAAATCCTGGCATGTGCCCTGACCGGGACTTCCTGGTTCATAGGTCAACACTCAATGGAAAGTTAGCATGAGTCAGCTCCACATGGAGGAGGGATCAGGAACAATATGAAGTACCGCGTTGCTTAGGATACAGAAGCCTGGCCCAAAGTATGAATTACACATCTCAAATCTGTCTTACTCTCTCTACATTGGGATAGGATTCAGGACTCTGTCCTGTAAGAACAAACTCTATCTTTTGCCCCAAAATCCTGGCATATGCCCTGACCGGGACTTTCTGGTTCATAGGTCAACACTCAACCTTTGAGCCACACTGGCCATGCTTCTTTGTTGGTAGAAAACTCAGTGATAATACAATACTTAATAGTTACTACCACTGAGTGCTTCCTTTGTACCAGGCACTGTTGAATATTTTGAGCATATTATCTTGGTTAATTGGTCCTTAGAGCACTCCTTTAAGGAACATGGTATTGTTCCTGAAATACATTTTTCTAAAAAACCTCTGCATTTTCAGAGATTAACTTATTCAGGGTCAGGGCAGGAAGGGGAGTATTTGGACTTGAACCAATTCTAACTGCCATCAAAGCATTACTCTTTATAGGATAACCGCCTGAAACAGTGGTAAAATCTTGCATATTAAAACGCTTGAGTAGGTTTGTGAAGATGTTTAAAGTTGCTAAAATTTCTTATGAAAACATATTTCTGACACTGAGGTTCACTTCTCATATTTCAAATAAGCCACAGAAGTATTGATCTGGCATAATGAAAGAGTTAGTGGAAGCTGTTGGGCCAGCTGGCACCTAAAAAAGCTAAGCCCAAAAAGGCTGCATGTGACATTCTGGAAAAGGCAAAACTATGGAGACAGCTGAGAGAGCAGTGGTTGCCAAGGACTCAGGGGAGGGACGGAGGAATGAATAGGTGCAACACATATTTTTAGGGCAGTGAGACTATTCTGTGTGACACTAATGATAGCAGATATATGACATTATACATATGTCAAAACAAAAACCATACAATAGACAACAGCAAGAGGGAACCCTAATGTAAACAGTGGACTTCAGTTAATAAGGTCTCAATGTTGGCTCATCAGTTGTAACAAATGTACCACGCTAATCTAAGATGATAATAATAGAGGAAACTGGGGAGTGTATGGAGAGTATTTATGGGAAATATCTGTACTTTTTCCTTAATTTTTCTGTAAACCTAAAACTGCTCCAAAAAGAAATTCCCCAGCTTTTCCCTCAAATTTCAGGATCTCCTTCACTTTTAAATTTACTGACCCTAAATCCTAAAGCATCAATCACATTTAAAATTTCATTGTCCTTCACCCACACCTGATCTTTTTGCTCTCTCTGTGTGTGACCTTTTCCATATTTACTTTCCTTTTGCAGCTGCCAGTGTGCAAGCTGCTGGTATTTGTTCTATCCACTCCCAGCCTCTCCTACATGTTGCTGTCCAATTGCTCTTCCTGAAATGGGGCCTCGATTATGTCACTCGCCTGGCCAAAAACCTTTGTCTGTGCCCCTCTTCCATCTCAGTTTCTCTGCCATCTGCACCAGGTCGCCTGTGTTCCATGAAATTCTGTTAGAAGCAATTGTTCCTTGAAATCAGAAGTGACCTCTATTGGCACATTGGTTATCACTTTGTTGACATTTGTTCTAATGGTCTTGTATTAACCCTGTGTTGCACTGTACTGGTCTCTCCTCTCCCCACCCAATTAGTCTATGTTATTTGATGGCAAAGACTGTATTTTTCCTCCGCCATTGTTTTGGAGACACTGGAGTGCCTTGAATACAGTAGCAGACCCTCCAAGAATGCACTCAGCTGAATTCAATGTGTCTGTGTTCCCAGTCTCTTTATCTAGCGCTCTGCTGTCAGGTGAAGTGAAAGAGAAACCCATTGCCCATGTGACAGGCATTGTGAGACACAGCACAAAAGCTGAGATGTTCCTGACATTAGAGTGTTATAATTTATTGGTGTTTGTTTGCTGGCACATTTATTTGCTGTGGCCACTACTTTGGCTATCTTACTGTGTCTTGAATTAAGAGTTTAGATAGGCCTTAACAATTTTAACCAAGACATTTTGAGCCAGGCAAACATCTATCCACATGCCTTTCCGAAAGAAATCCTTACTGCATTATAAATGAGTGCCTTTGCTATCTTTCCTGTTTGAAGATTGGAAATGACATTTAAGTGATGCTATTGCATTGATAACTGTTTACATTCTTTTAAGATTGAGGAATCTTGTGGTTATTTTGTCAAGTAATTCATCTGAAAAAAAAATTTTATGCCTTAATTCCAGTTAAAAGATGTTCAACAGAATGAAAACGAATGGCACCTATCTCCTAGGTATTTATCTGAAGTAAAAGGTGTGATGAGAGAAATACTAAGTAGCTTAATTATTGCCTCCAACATTACAAAATTCACCTTGAAGAATATTTGCCTGGAAAGATTATAGCTTGAGGGCAGTGGTAAAAAGTATGCATCTATAGGACCAAGTTTGTTTCTCATTTGCTTTCAAAATTGTTTAAGCAAAGCACATTTCACCAAGTTGAATTTCAACTTGAGAGATGTCCAGATGTTAAATGGCAGGACTCCAGATACTGAATGTGCTGTGCTTTCAGAAAAAATAGTCATCTTTTTGTTTGGTTTGGTTTTGTTTCTTTAAAAATAAAGGTCAATAGAGATATCAGCAAGAAAGTTAGAACAGAAGTAGATTTATAGATGTGAATGTTCTCATTGAGGAACAGGGGGGTAAGCTTTTAAAAAGGAAGAGTTAAGATTTCAGTTGACTATAAACTCAATATAAAGCAATAATGCAATTTAGCTGCCAAAGAAGTTACTAAAACATTAGGTTGTTTTAATATTTTATTGTTTTGAGGAAAGATAAGCATCCTATCATCTTTATATTTCAGGGGCTACATGTTTTTAGGCTTTTATATTTGTTTGACTTACAAAAATCAGAACACTGTAATAGGACTTAGGTCAACTCATAATATTTGTCTCATGAAATTGGATGGTTCTCATCAAATTTCAGGATTATGTTTGAATTAAAATTATTTGTAAATTCTCCAGGATGATAGATATGTTATTAATTGGTCAAAAAGCCCAAAATGTAATGGGAATTATGGAAAAGGTATTGGGGGTGGGGAGGGAGAAAATGTGAGATGGAAAGTTGTCCAAAGCATTCCTAGTGCTTTAAAATAGAGCAGAAAATAGCTATAGAAGATGTCAAGTGACTATTTTATACCTGTAATTAGAACATTTACAAATAGATTTCCTTTGCAAGTGGTAGTGCTCTATAGAGAATGATGTGGTCACTTATGGTTGTCTGGTTGCTTTTCCAAGACTAGTTGTTGTCTTACCTTGAAATTTTGTTTCCAGGGCCAATTAAAAAAATTTAAAAAATTACTTCTGTTCTGGCTTTCCAGCTGCTATCTCTCTTGACCTTTATTTTTAAAGGACAAGATCCTTCCATTTATAAAGGCTTGTTTAAAAAGCAACAACATACAGAAGGTAGGATAGTGGGCCCCCTTCTATGTGAATGGAATTCCTAAGCAGCCGAGGAGAGGGAACAGTTGTTAGGAGAGCCAGTGAAGAAAATGGCAGCCACAGACAAGTCATGGTGCTCTTCAATCTCTCTACCAAGCAAGACAAAGTAAGTGTTTTCCCCTAAGGCAGATTAACACTTTAACTATACAGGAAATACATTAGGGATCTTACCTGTCTTTAGTCCAGCACACCTCATATATCTCTGGATGCATACACAAATATGCATCCTCCAGGGAGGTGAATACACACTCATATACTCCTTTCGAACCTACTCACTATTACCTCAGATTTTGTTCCCTCGAACTGGAGTCACCGCTTCACTAAATAATTAGAAAATACAATGTGCAAATACAAACAATAGTGATGTTTTTACTTGGATTTATATTCTAATCTGTTATAGTTCTGGGGCAATTAAAAATATTAGATATATAAGAAATACAAGTAGGAGAATCTAAGATGGCCACATAGATAAATACCTACACTGCTGCCTTGAACAACAATTTCAAAACTACAACTAAAAGACAGAACGGACACCATCCAGAACCACAGGAAACCTGGCTAAGTGGAAATTCTACAACAAGAAGGAAAGAGAGGGGCTCACAGAGACCCAGAGGAGCTACAAAAAGCTGAGGTACAGAGATGCACCTGTGGAGAGAGCGGGTGCCAGAGTACCTGGCTGGCTTTCTTTGGCGGAAGGGAGATGGAGACTCTTAAAGGCATTGAACCTCTTATCCTACAACACTAAACCCCAGATCCAGCCGAAACTCATTTGGGCGGACTTTGGACTGTGAAAAGAGAGAAGTGCACAGAAATTTAGGGGAGTCGCAAAAGATCAGAAGTCTGGTGGCGCGCACAGCATTGCACGTAGAGGACCCACTGCTGATTGTGCTGCTGGCTTTCATGAGTGGGCAGGAGACAGACCCTCCCAACTGTGTCACTTCTAACTCCACTAAACCCCATTTTCGGACGAAACCCTGGGGACCAAGACTCATATGGTCCCGCAGCGCAGGGGAGCTGGAAAGGCAGTAGTCTAGAGGCACTGGGAGAAAGCGCGCATGAACAGGGACTCATCCAGCAATTACCCAGTCATGTGAGACTCGGGGGCTGTGAAGTGTGGGACTGACTGGAAGGCAAGGCAGTCCGTTAAGCCCTGAGACTCCACCCATCCCAACCTCAACAGAGAGGCTTTTGCAGTTTTGCAAGTCTGGTATCATATGGCTGAATCCAACACAGAAGTTCTCCCTGCATAGTGAAAATGCTGAGACAAGGGAAGAGATCACAAACAAATAAAATGGAGGAAAACAAATGACTGGATATAGAGTTCAAAACCACGCTTATAAGGTTTTTAAAGAATATCCTAGCAAAGTTGGATAAAGTTAGCGAGAGCCAAATGGAGATAAAAAAGAACCAACTAGAGATGGAAAAGGACCAACTAGAGATGATAAAGGACCAACTGGAAATTAAACATACACTGACTGAAATAAAAAAATATTATACTGAGACCTAACAGCAGACTAGAGGAACGCAAGAATCAAGTCAAAAATTTGAAATGTAAAGAATCAGAAAACACTCAACTGGAAAAGCAAGAAGAAAAAAGAATCCAAAAATGTGAAGATAATGTAAGGAGCCTCTGGGACAGCTTCAAGCATACCAACATCAGGATTGTGGGGGTGCCAGAAGAAGAGAGAGAGCAAGATACTGGAAACCTACTTAAAGAAGTGATGACTGAAAAATTCCCACATCTGGTAAAAGAAATAGACTTATAAGTCCAGGAAGCACACAGAACCCCATATGAAAGGAACCCAAAGAGGACTACACCAAGACACATCATAATTAAAATACCAAGAGCAAAAGACAAAGAGAAATATTAAAAGCAGCAAGAGAAAAACAGTTCATTACCTACAAGGGAGCACCCATACAACTCTCAGCTGATTTCTCAACAGCAATGATGCAGGCCAGACGGGAATGGCAAGAAATATTCAAAGTGATGAATAGCAAGAACCTACAACCAAGATTACTCTATCCAGCAAAGCTACCATTCAGAATTGAAGGGCAGATAAAGAGCTTCACAGATAAGAAAAAGCTAAAGGAGTTCATCAACTCCAAACCAGTGTTATATGAAATGCTGAAAGGTACTCTTTTAGAAGAAGAAGAAGAAAAAGGTAAAAGAAAAAAAAATAGGAACAAATACATATCTATCAACAAGTGAATCTAAAAATTAAGTTAATTAGAAATTTGATCAACAGAATAAACTGGTGAATATAATATATTTAGGAGCACAGAAAGGGAATGGACTGATAATTCTCAGGGAGAAAGGGGTGAGGGGTGTACAGGGAATGACTGGACAAAAATCATACACCTATGGACTCATCAATGGAGGGGGGAGGTAAGAGTAGAGGAAGGGGTGGGAGCCGGGTGGAGGGGAGGTATGGAGGGGAAAAAGAGAGACAAATATAATAATCTGAATAATAAAGATTTAATTAAAAGAAGAAAGAAATACAACTTAAAGGTTTTTCATTTTTTTACACATTGTTTTATGCAACTCCTCATGGAGGAGATGGGGGTGGGGAAGAGGTTGGGTAGCAATAATTAGAAGTTAGATCTATCAATTATAGAACTGTGTACTCACTGAATTGTTTCATGAACTGGAAAATGAGCTGTTACAGGGTTAAATGAAAACCTATCTGAAGCATCTAGTTTATATTAGGAGCTCACTAAAATGGTAGTGGCACATTAAGTGGAAGAAAGGATATCAATAGGGAAAATTTGGATTTCAACTTTGACATACATTCACACATGGTGGTTCTGCCTGCTGGTGTTTAGTACTCATTGGGCAGACATTATCTGCCCAAAGTCACCTTGAATTTATCAGCTATCTACTAAAAACGATTGATGGAGTTGGTGGAACCACAGAAAAGATTCATTTAGAATATTTTCATCTGATTCTCAATTTCTAAGACAATAACAAACGTTATTTGAAAGAGCTTTAAAATTTTACATTTGCATTTAATTAACCAACATGTCATTTGGGTGCAGTGTTATTTCTGTAAATTAAAATGATTGAATTTCAAGGTTTTAGTTGAAAATTTTTTAAGTCAGGAAATTCCTGTTAGAAATATAGCATTTTAAAACTAAAGTTTACTCACACGTAGAGGCTATAAGACAATGACTCTACTATCCCAAGAAAACAATTTTTATCCTATTTTAAGTTTGTATACACTAAAATTTTTGCTGTAAAGTTCTACAAATTTTAACCAATTGTATAGTATATTGGTGTAAACGCCACCACAACAATCTCCCTTGTGCTTCTCCTTTGTAATCAAATCCTCTCCTTACTCTAACCCTTGGCAACCAGCTCTTTGATCTGTAGTTTTGCCTTCTCCAGGATATCATATGAATGGATTCATAAAGTACTAACCTTGGGAGATTGGCTTCTTTTTCTGGGCATACTGCATTTGAAAGTCATTCATGTTGTATATAACAATAGTTCATTCCTTTTTATTCTATTGTAGGGAGCCAGTGCAATTTACTTGGGAGATTTTGGGAATTGGTGATTACAAATAAAGCTTTTATACACAATTATGTAAAGAGTTTTGTGTGAATGTAGACTTTGTCTCTAGACTTTGTTTCTAGGGGTTGAAATGCTGAGTCATATAGAAAGTGTATGGTGAACTTCATAAGAAGTTGCCAAATAACTTTGCAGAATAGTTGTACCATTTTGCATTTCTGCCTGCAATGTATGAGAATTCTAGCTGTTCTGTATCTTCCTCAGTACTTGATGTTGTCAATTTTTTGTTGTTTTGTTATGCTTTTTGTTTTAGCCATTGCAATAGTGTGTGGTAATACATCTGTGTGATTTCTTATTTTGCATTTCCCAATGCCTAATCTTGTAATGTATTTATTTGGAAAAGTATCTGCTCAAACATTTTGCCCATTTCTAAAATTAAACTTCTTACTGTTGAGTTGAAGCATTGTCCTGTACACCAGAAGGTGTCGGGGTTCAATTGCCATTCAGCATATACCCAGGTAGTGAGTTTGATCCTGGCCGGATCATGTGCAGGAGGCAGTCAATCAATGTCTCTCTCTTACATTGATGCTTCTCTCTCTCTCTCCCTCTTCCTCTCTCCCCCTTCTCTCTAAAAGCAATTTTAAAAATGTTATTTTTAATCTGATTTAATTTTCCTTTATTGCAGTAGGAACACCAGGAAACGCAATCATTTGTCCAGATTTCCATCTTATTTAGTGCTGGACCCAGGCCCCTAATGACAGAATGTCCCCCTTGATAGGGCAGTGACCACGTGTACCAATTCCCCCGATCAAGCCAACTTCTCATAAGTTACAACAGAGCAGAGTGTGACCTCTTGTCACTATTTCCTATTTCTCTCCTCTTTTTTAAGTTAAAGTTTCTGTCTTTGGGGAAAAGCAGGCAAAATCTAATTTGTAATGGAGAACCAGTTGTCCATTAAACAATAGAAAACTGAGTCATAAAATCTGTCTTCATAAAACTCCTCCATACTTTTGGAAAATGACTCATTTTTAGGCAGCGTCTGCCATAGAAAGTTGCCAGAAAATGATGTAACTTGGATAAGCTTGGTGCTTTGTACAAGTTTCAAGGCCCCCGTAGAGAAAGCATTAAGAACCAAAGACCATTGTACACATGTCTGTGTGCCAGGTTATCAGTACATCAGCATAAGTTAGTGTAGCACTTGGAATGTTCTAGTTCAGCTTTTCTCAAACCTTAGCTGACTTCAGAATCACCTGGAGAGCTTGTTAAAACACAGGTTGCTGTATCCCATCCCCAGAGTTTCCAATCCAGTGGGTCTTGGATGGGCCCAGGTTTTTACATTTCTAACAAGTTCCAGGACTTGTTAAGGCTGCTGATTTGGACACAACTCTGAGATCCATTAATCTGGTTTATCTGTCTGAGTCACTAAAAAGAACTGATAAGTTTTTAAAAATGTATTTTATTGATTTTTTACAGAGAAGAAGGGAGAGGTATAGAGAGTTAGAAACATTGATGAGAGAGAAACATCAATCAGTTGCCTCCTGCACACCCTCTACTGGAGATGTGCCCGCAACCAAGATGCATGGTCTTGACCGGAATCAAACCTGGGACTCTTGAGTCCGCAGGCTGATGCTCTATCCACTGAACCAAACTGGTTAGGGCAGAATTGATAATTTTCAAAACATGCAGCCAACTGAACCTCCCTCAGCTCTTACATGTTTACAATGAAATCATTCTCACAAGTGATGGCGTGGATTGATTCTCAGTCATCTTGGGTTATTGAATGGAGACAGGAGCTCCTGCACTCAGGAGCCCTGTCTATTGCAAATGGGGAGCGAGGTAAGAAAAGCTATGTCATGTCGTTGTCAAACCAGGATATGTGAGATCCCTAGAAATTTAACAGATTATTATTTTAAGATTGGACCACATGTGCTCTTGTCTGTAAGAGCCATAAGATATTTAAATTTATTTCTTTCATTTAGTCAAAGAATTTTATGCTAAAATTTGTAAGTTTGAAGGTAGACTTAACTTGGATGCAAGGAGAAGAATTCAGTAGTATTTAAAAGGAAATTTGCAAGGTGACTCAGCACTGAATGAAAGGTTGACTCTATTGTGTCTTGATAGAATGTAAACAGTATGGTAGAGTGGAAAGATTGATCATTAACCAGGGAAATCTTCATTCTTATGTTCCTTTTACATCAATACAGTAAACTTGGGTAAGTCATTTATTTGAGCCTTAGTTTGGTCAGGAAATAAGAATTTTTGGAATAATTGATCTTAAAAGTTCCTTTCTGGCCTTGAGGATGTGTTTTTTATGCTTCTATTTACTTCCAACTAAGTAAATGATGCCTTTTTCCCTCTTCACCACCAGCCATACCCATTCCAAATTGAATGCCTTTCTGATAACTGTATAATACCCTGATATCAGGAGAGGAAATGTAATTAGCAAACTCACAAATTTCCTTTCAATGCTATTTTTCAAAAGAAGACATATTTCAACCATGCTGTATCCTGTTCGTTAAAGATCTCGCCATATCAAATTCTTGCTAGCTGTGTTGAAATAGGGAATTTGCGCATCTTCCTAAAAAGCACACACTTAATGTTGTCTGCAGGTGTCTAGCAGACATGGCACAGCTGAGTAACAGATGAAAATGTAGCTTGTTGTAAGTATAATATGGGGGTGGGGATGTTTCTAATCACTTTCTGTGCAATCAGCTATGCATTAATAGCTCAGTTTTCATCATCTATCTCTAAACAGAATGGGAGAATCATCAGCAGTCTATTCTGGTGCCTATTTTTCTAAAGTATTTGGAAGAGAAAAATTTTTATCTAGTAATTAGTGAAGAGTTCTTGATTAATAATCCCATTTCTTTTAACTGGCTTAAATCGAGATGATTAGAAAAGAACAAAAATGGAGTGAAGATTCAAGATTTCAAAGACTGTGACATCCTGATTCGGGTGGTTATTCACACCTTGCGGTTTGTTTACCTGCTCTTTGAGGCAGACACAATTAGATCCCAAGAGCCCTTTACCCAATGATCTCTTACCTATAGATCTGAGAGATCAGATACTGAAGCAGGAACCTGCACACTGTAAGATCTCTTTAGGAATCTATCAATCTGAGGCATCTGCTCTGAGATGGGTCACTGTGAGGAGGCCCCCTTGTAAGGGCTCAGACAACCCAGCCTCAGATTCACCTTGCAGCCCAGCAAAATCTTGATCATGTAGGGAATCAAACAGCCATTGGAGCTGAATGAAATTCAGTACCTTGTCTAAAAACCTGACTCCCCACCTATATCTGACTGTGGTTTTATTATCTATGCTATCTGTCCTACACATTTGACTTTTCAAAGCTCATGACAGCTGGACTAAGTGATGTACCTGGTAAAACTATTTGACAGTCTTTTTTTTTTTTTTTGAACGCTTTATAAATCTTTATTGTTTAGATTATTACAATTGTTCCTCTTTTTTTTCTCCTCATAGCTCCTCTCTACCCGGCTCCCACCCCACCCTTTGCCCTTACTCACCCCCCCCAATTGTCCTCATCCATAGGTGTATGATTTTTGTCCAGTCTTTCCCTGTACACCCCTCACCCCTTTCCCTTGAGAATTGTCAGTCCACTCCCTTTCTATGCCCCTGATTCTATTATATTCACCAGTTTATTCTGTTCATCAGATTTTTAATTCACTTGATTTTAGATTCACTTGTTGATAGATATGTATTTGTTGTTTATAATTTTTATCTTTACCTTTTTCTTCTTCTTCCTCTTCTTAAAGAATACCTTTCAGCATCTCATATAATACTGGTTTGGTGTTGATGAACTCCTTTAGCTTTTTCTTCTCTGTGAAGCTCTTTATCTGCCCTTGAATTCTGAATATTAGCTTTGTTGGGTAGAGTAATCTTGGTTGTAAGTTCTTGCTCTTCATCACTTTGAATATTTCTTGCCATTCCTGTCTGTCCTGCATAGTTTCTGTTGAGAAATCAGTGACAATCATACGGGTGCTCCCTTGTAGGTAATTAACTGTTTATCTCTTGCTGCTTTTAATATTCTCTCTTTGTCTTTTGCTCTTGGTATTTTAATTATGATGTGTCTTGGTGTGGTCCTCTTTGGATTCCTTTTGTTTGGGGTTCTGTGCACTTTCTGGCCTTGTAAGTCTATTTCTTTCACCAAGTAGGGGAAGTTTTCAGTCATTATTTCTTCAAATAGGTTTTCAGTATCTTGTTCTCTCTATTCTTCTGCCCCCCACCCCCCATAATTCTGATATTGGTATGTTTGAAGTTGTCCCAGAGGCTCCTTACACTATCTTCACATTTTTGGATTCTTTTTTCTTTTTTCTTTTTCAGTTGAGTGTTTTCTGCTTCTTTGTATTTCAAATCTTTGACTTGATTCTTGTGTTGCTCTAGTCTGCTATTAGGTCTCTGTATAATATTTTTTTATTTCAGTCAGTGTATGTTTAATTTCTAGTCGGTCCTTTTTCATCTCCTCTTGAGTCTCGCTGAATTTATCCATCTTTTCTAGGAAATTCTTGAAAAACTTTATAACCATGGTTTTGAACTCTATATCCAGTCATTGTTTTCCTCCATTTGTTTTGTTTGTGATCTGTTCCTTTGTCCCTGCATTTTCACTCCTTCCCTGAGTTGGTAGAGTAGCTTTGTGTGCTAGGTGCCCTATATGGCCCAGTAGCTCCACCTCCCCAGTTACCTGAAGTGGACTCTCTTGATGTACCCCTTTGTGGACTGTGTGTACAACCTTGTTGTAGTTAAGTCTTGATTGTTGTTGGTATCACTGGGGGGAATTGACCTCCAAACCAATTGGCTATGAGGATCAGCTGTGTCACTGCCAGGAGGACTTCTGTGCTAGACTCTTCCTTAAGACTTGCAAGACTGCAAAAGCCTCTGTGCTAGGCTTGGATGGGGTAGAGTCTCGGGGCTGAGCAGACAGCCTTGGCTTCTCATCAGCCACTGGTCTCAGTGTCCCTTGGTAATTGCTGCAGCCCTCTTTGTGCACAGGCATCCGTGCCTCCAGATCTCTGCTTTCCCATGCACTCCAGAGATCCATATGAGTCTGGGTCCCCAGGGTCTTGCCCGAAACTGGGGTTTAGTGCAGTCCGACCTGGATTTCATTGCAGTTGGGAGCTTCTGTCTTGGATGGAGTGGGGTCTCAGGGCTGAGCAGATAGCCTTGGCTTCCAGTCAGCCCCACCCTACACGGTCCCTGGGTCTCAAGTGTCTCTCAGTAATTGCTGCAGCCCTCTCTGTGTGCACATGCGCATGCCTCTAGACCTCTGCCTTTCCGGTTCCCTTGCGCTCTGGGACCCATATAAGTCTGGATCTCCAGGGTCTTGCCCGAAACTGAGGTCCATTGCAGTCATAAGTGGAGTTGAGCGCAGTTGGGAGGCTCTGTCTCCCGCCCACTAGAGAAAGCCAGCGGCACAATCAGCAGTCTGTCCTCTCTGGGCGCCGTGGTGTGCGCGCCCCCAGACCTCTGCCCTTTCGCGGGTTCCTCAAATCTCTGTGCACTCCTCCCTTTTCACGAAAGTCCAGATTCCTCCCATATGAGTCTCACCCAGAACTGGGGTTCAGTGCAGTAGAATAAGAGGTTCAGTGCAATTGGCAGTCTCCGTCTCCCTCCCACCAGAGGAAGCCAGCCAGGCACTCCGCTGCTAGCTCTCTCCACATGCGCATCTCCGTACCTCAGCTTTTTGCAGCTCCTCTGAGTCCCTGTGAGCCCTTCTCTTGCCTTCTAGTTGTAGAACTTCCACTCAGCCAGCTTTCCTGTGGTTTTGGATGATGTGCATTCTGTCTTCTAGTTGTAGTTTTGAAATTGTTGTGCGAGGCAGCAGTCTAGGTGTTCACCTATGCTGCCATCTTGGTTTCTCATCAACCAAGTACATTTTAAAGATCACGTTGGCTTTATTGAAATAGTTATGAATCAGCAGCAGACAGAAAAGAGCTCCCTGGAGCCGCCGAGGGCCCAGGGCCTGAAGGTGAGCCCTGTGAAGAGCAGTGCCAGGTCTCCTGCACAGCTGCCTCTCAGGGCCTGGTGAAGGAACCCTGACCTGGGAATCGACAAGTCTTTTAATAACAAAATTAGATACCCTGCGAGGGCCTTCTGTTGCTGCTGTTCTCCAAAGGCACCTTGCATTTGAGAATTAGCTGATGCTAATCCAATGACGCACAAACTGAACCTCCATGATTATGAAACAACAGAGTTGAAGGCGATATTGACCACTCAAGCTTTGTCTGGCATAATAGAGGCCACAGTTTCTTACTTTGCCTTTTACATGGGACCTCAAGGAATTTCTGTGTAAAAAATCAGAAAACATAGAACTGAACAAGCCAGAGGAAGAAATGATATCATGGCCCAGCTGAATCCCCTACAAGGTATTTTTATATTGAAGAAATTCTTTAACCTTATAATCACAGCATTCACATTCTTGAGTGTATTGAATGGAAGATTCATTTGATTAAAGAAAGTTAACATAAATGTCCTCATTAAAGATTTAGAGAATATTTTTAGTTTAAGACTCACTAATAACCATATGAAATATGTGGGTTTTTCCTCACTAACCCACATGTCAGTGGCACATCAGGATGATGACATCCCTGCAGTTGTACTATAACCTGTCACAAATGTGTGCCTTGTACCAATGTATTCAGCAAGGAAGCTCTCCTTTTTTCTGTATTTTCTTTGAGGAAGCCCACGCCTGTCCATTATGCAAGTGTGTCTGGTATGTTGTTTAAGTACACTCCCAGGAGACTGCCCTTCAGTCTGGATTGGGGAGAGCTGTGTCTTTGCATTTTCAAATATGAGAGAGAGAGATGTTGTTACCTGATACTCAGAGAGTCTTGGCTGCAATTGAGCAGCGGTCTCTGGATTAGTTTACTATTGTTTTATAATGCTACTTTTTTGTTTTAACCAATTGTGCCATTGTTTGCTGATGGAAATTGTTTCATGCTGGCAGGAAATCATTAGGCAGTTCCAGAATTTCCAATAAATGGAAGTACCCGTGTTATTCTTTGCATCAGCAAAATGTTAAGTTGTTGGGGTTTTTTTTGTGTGTTTTTTTTTAATATCCATCTCCCACCCCACTCCCTTTTGGCAACCATTACTTTGTTCTCTCTATCTGTGGTCTGTTACTGTTGTTTTGTTGATTCATTTAGTTTTTTTTTTCTTAGATTATACATGTAGGTTAGATCATACAATATTTGTCTTTCCTTGTCTGACTTATTTCACTTAGCAAAATCCTCCTAGGTTCATTCATGTTGTCACAAATGGCAAGATTTCATTCTTTTTGAGAGTTGTGTAATAATTCTGTTGCACATATATACATCACATCTTCTTTATCTAGTCATCTATTGGTAGACATCTAGGTTACTTCCATGTCTTGGCTGTTACTAGGAATGCTTCAGTGAACATTAGGATACATATAGCTTTTCGAATTAGTGTTTGATAATTACTAGTAAGTTTTTTACCATCATGTTTAAAGCTAATTTGAGACTAAAAATCTAGAGGCATGCAAATTCATAAATAGAAGTGCTACTTAACAGCAAATAGTGCATTTGTTGATTTAACTGTTGAATCTTCAAGGATTGCTACTTTTTAAAAAATTTTATGTGAGGAACTATTTTATAATAGTATTTTTACTTATTTCTGAGAGGAAGGGAGAGAAAGAGAGAAATAGAAACATCAATAATGAGGGAGAATCATTGATTGGCTGTCTCCTTCATGCCCTACAATTGGGATCAAATCCATAACCCAGGCATGTGCCCTGACTGGGAATCAAACCATTACCTCCAGGTGCATAGCTCAAATTGCTGATTCAATCCTTTGTTTCATGTGATCTACTGTTGAGTTCATTTAATGTATTTTTCATTTCAGTTATTGTATTTTTTCATTTCTGCCTGCTCCTTTTTCTGTTTTCTATCTCTGTTTTTATGTCTCTATCTCTTTGTTAAAGTTCTCACTGAGTTTATCTATTTATCCCCTATGTTCAGTGAGCATCCTTATAGCTAGTGTTTTGAACTTTGCATCTGGTAGATTGTTTAGTTCTTTTTCTGGAGTTTTGTTCTGCTTTTTTTTTCATTTGGGACAAACTTCTTTGTCTCCTCATTTTGTTGCCTCCCTGTGTTTGTTTCTATGTATTAGGTAGAGCTGTTACATCTCGTGGCCTTGGTAGAATGGCCTTATATAGGTGTCCTATAGAGTCCAGTGGCACAACCTTCCTGGTCACCTAAGTCAGGTGCCCCAAATGTGTTTTTTATGTGGATCGTATGTGCTCTCCCCTTGTAGTTGAACCTTGACTGCTGTTGGCATGTCAATGGGAGGGATTGACCTTCAGATCTGATTGGTTGGAAGGACTGACTGCGACTATAGTGGAGGAGCTATTGTGCAGGGGCTGACCCCCTGGAGCAAGATTCACTTTAGTGGGCCTCTGGTGCCTGCCAAATCCACCCTTTGGGTAAGTTGTTTGTAGAGGTGCTCTGATGTGATCTAAAGCTGGTCACCTGATATTTTGGCTCTGAGGCCTCTTGGGAAATGGTGCAAGCCAAGTTCAGTCACTGCTTGTGCTCAGCTATAGGGTGATCTGCTGATGGCTGCCACTTGTGCTGGGCTTGGAGGCACCTGGGAGATGCTTAGCTGCAAACCAAGGCAAACTGCCACTACTGCCAGTTTTGGGGCTGCTTAGAAAGAGGTACAGGGAATGCTGAGGGCAGATGCTCTTGTTTGGGATTTGTGAACCTTTGAGATATTTTAGTAAAGTCTGTAGTCCAAGCCAAGATAGGCCATTTGTGTGGAAAAAACTGTTGTAAGCGGCTTGGGTGGCCTACAAATTCAGTGGAGTGGGATTTCAAGGAATCACCAGGGCAAGGCAATTTGTGTTAGTCAAGTTGATGGAGCCTCAGACTTGACACCTGCCTGCCAACTCTGTGGGAATATGGTTCATCAAAGTAGCAAAATGACAGAGAGAACCTCCCCTCCAGTGCTGAAGCCAGATGATGTACTTCTTCCCCATCTGTCTCTGGCACTTTTCAAGCTGCTGCCCCAGTGCTGGAGTTGGGACTGAGTGAACTTGTCAGCAAGCAAATCCATGCACAGTCCCTGTGAAAGGAACGCCTGGGACTCCAATAGCCCTCGGTCTCACTTGCTCACCATCTCTACTGGTTTTTACAGCCAGAAGTTATGGGGACGTTTCTTCCCGGCACTGGAACCCTGGCCTTGGGATCCTGGTGTGGGTCTGGGGCCTTTCACTTCTCAAGGGGAGCTCCACAACTAAGATATCTCCCCTCATTTTTAACTGCCTCGTGTGGGTGTGGGGCTTGCCGTCCCATGTCACCACCCTTCCTACCAGTCTTGAAGCTCGTCTTCATGCAGTTTTCAATGATGGTTATTCTGTAGTTTAATTGTAATTTTGATGTGGTGTAGGATGAGGTGAGCACAGCGTTCACCTACTCTCCCATCTTGACCAGAAGATCCAAAGCCTTTACTTGCAAAGAAATAGCCTCTTGCTCATTATAAAGATTTTAACAGTAAGTAGGAGTGGCTTCATCACCCAGTCCATTTGGGCATGAGCTTTGTCACTAGTCCAGGTCTCCTGATGACTTATTTGCCTGCAGGGTGTGGACATGTTTTGGCTGCTTCTAGAAGGGTCAGGGATACCGGCTTCTCAGATGACACCTTCTATACCTGCAACCATACCGTAGAGTGATTCAGAGTCAGGTTACCCTCTTAGTTTCCAATTTAACGTGTGAATTGTAGTCTAGTGTTATTACTTGATTTAGGGGAAACTCAGAAGGGTGGATACCCTGGTTTCTATGCATAGTTTTTAGAGCAAATGTATTGATAGTGCACAAAGTTTTGTTCTTTTTTCTGGCTGGTCACATGAGTAGGTCTGTGGACAGTCCTGGGCAATCCTTTTTTTTTTCTCTTGGCTTTTAAAGGCCCGATACTATAGTTTGATCCTTCTTTTTTGGCAGGGGTGTAAAATCTGTGAGGCAATGGAGTTTCAGAGTTTCGGTGTCCCCTGGGTAATACTAACACCCCATTTAATGTCTCCTTTTCATCAAAACCAGATTTGTGTCTCACTTATTTCCCAGTGTCTGGCCAAGATAGTGATCTTTATGAAAACAAACTGGCAGTAACTCAAGCCAGATAATATGGGAGCCCTCCGCCTCGGCAGAGGGAAGCCGTTCAGGGGAACAGATGGAGACAGTGTCTAAACATCTTGAAGAAGGTAAGGTGTGCGCTGGCTAGTGTAGAGGTGCCTCCTGTCTCCCAAGGACTCTTTGCATCAGGAGAGCTGGTGGGGACCTGAAGGCCTTTCAGCCCCTCCATGGACCCTCCCACAGCCCCATATTTCTAATCATACTTGATGCCACATCAGATGGCACTTCTGATATAGAAGAAGATGTGGGATGTAAAGAGCAAAAGTAAACTCTTACCTGGTGTGATTAGGAAGACAAGTATTGACATAAGAACGCCCAAACCTGTGAAGAACTTCTAGGAGAGTTTGAGCCCAAACTGACGACATATGCGAGGGAAGAAGATCTCAAATACTCCGAAGAATGACGGCTTTTCTTTTATGTATTTGAAATTAAGGAGGGAACGTGGAGGTAGGAGAGAGTAAGGTGGCAATTGGATTACAGGGTGGTTATCAAGATTATGTGTTCTTTTGAGGGTGGTTATGCCTTTTTAAAAAAGATGTGTTAACTTAGGTGCACAGGAACAATGGACAGGACTTTGTTAAGGCCAAGATAAACCTTGTACTAAAAAAGTTACATGCTTTGGACGTGACTACGCGTTATGACCTGCCCAGCTAAGAATTTATGATCAGATCCCCCCATGAGATTCATTTCCATATAGCCCCCTTTTTATCCACAGAAGGTGTTGTACTTGCTAGAGAATTGCTATATGTACTGTGTATAGTACTAATATTCTATGTGTAATAATTTATTTAACCATCAAGCATGAAGACTGTAATTGTCATATTAATCTTTGAAGGCATAAACAGGGCTTTAGGAGATTCCTGTGCATGGGCCATCATTGTGATTATTTATTGTTACTAACCAGTTTCCTGGCTGTGTGTGGACGGTAAGCATTCAGTGCAAGGAAAGGGAAGAAATCACTTACCTGCATTCACCAGACAGACCTCATGTCCTGGATGTTGCCAATTTCTTTTTTCTTTTTTTTCTTTACTATAAACTTCAGTGTATCTAAACTCATCGCTTATCATGTGTTAACATGCTGACTCACCTTCTTGTCTCATGGTTTTCTTTCTTCTGATTCAACTTGTGCAATCAGAAGCGAGATCATATATGTTACTTTCTTCGTATCTTCCTCTTCGGAGTCTTCCCTTTGCATCCCTCTCCAGTGTCAACTCTCTGGCCATCAAGCCCTCAGGGGGTGTTCATTTATCTTAGTCAGGAGTCAGTTCTCTGATCATCTGTGTGGATCTTTGGCTTCTTAAGGTGGCTTGTTTATTGTCAGATACCCTTTTTTCCTTTATGTCTTCGCCTTTGTGCGAGTTTTCTCTCAGCCAAATTCTGTTCATTCTTCCAGGCTCAGCTCTGATTTTTTCTTCTTACATCCTGGAGCTTTACATCTTGGCCCACACTGCCCACATCATCCTTGCACTTTTCTCTCACTGTGTCTCACACACATTTTGGTCATTTGGTAGTTTGTTTGTTTTTATTTTTAATTTCCTTTTTTGTGGGTTTTGTTGTTAGTTTGTTTTGGGTAGATATGGTTTCATATTGATCTTTTGTTATTTCATATATAACTTGTTTATCCAGCAAGTTAATGCTCCTCAATAGAGTAGACTCTGCTCTGTTTATTTTATATTGTTACAGTTGCTAGCAAGTCACCAGCACGCAATGAGTGTTCAATAAATACTTAAAGGAAGCCGATAAAATGGGCCATGAGTTAGATATTTTACAGAAGGAGATGGAGCCTTTGTGTGGTCACTAGCATTGTGTCTGCTTTACAAAACCAGAATCTCTGTTTTTTCCCTATTTTAGTCATAGTTAATCCCAGCTGAGGGAATGGATTCATAAAAACAGGTCAAGTTAGTGATTGCCTATTTGTTCACAATGAGAAGTCTAACTTCTGGTCAACTGGAAGGTCTGTGTCAGCTGCTCAGTGCAAACTTGTCCTTTGGCAGAGCTTCCAGAAGGTTGCTCCAGGGCCATAGACAGCCAAGATGACTCATTTGAAGCAGCTCTGAAATCCTCTTGTGTGATCTCTAGACTTAAGGACACAGTGCCAGTTCTTGCTCTTCAGTTTCCTATCTTCCTTATGTAGTAGATGACTCTGCTTTTTATGAATTAAAGGACTGATCTCTGGACTTGGGAATAAAACCTGTTCAATGATGTTCTAAAGGCCAGATTTGATTTGCTTGAGAAGCAAAGGGAAAGCCATTTAGATAGGAGCAAAAGAACAATCCCAAGGCTTTCAAACAGAATTGCACAAGATATAATTGGGCATGTGATAGTTTCGTGGGTCCAATAAATAGTGAGCTGAGAGAATGGCTCTTCTGAGTACAAACATACCTCATTTTTGTACTTTGATTTGTTGTGTTGCACAGATATTACGTTTTTTACAAATTGAAGGCAAGACCTTCCACCAGCAAAAAGGTTAGGACTCAGTTTATTGTGGTGGTCTGGAACCAGACCCATGGTGTCTATCTCTGAGGTATGCCTGTACACCTGTGCAAGGGACGGGATAGTTTTGAAAGGACAGGTGGGAGTGCTGAGTGATGCTGAGAGAAGATGAAACTTTGAAAGAGAAGTATTATTGAGGTCTGGTTAGTTCCTTCATTTTTTTTTTTCCTAAAACTGATTTCTGTGTAATTTACATGTGAATAAGGGATGATATTAATAAGTTATCTTCAAACTGAATTAACTCAATAATTTTGTATGGAACTTAAGAGTATACGGAATGATACACATCACATGAGATATAATGATCAACATAATTTGATGAACAAGAATAGATCCAGAGACAACTAGGGTGGATGGGGGCAGGTTAGAGAGCAAACAAAGGACTTATATGCATGCAATTAGCATAACCAATGGACACAGACTGTGGGGGTTTGCCCAGGGTGGGAATGGCTGGGGGAGGAGGGATCAACTGGAGGAAAAGGAGACATATGTCTCCTTTAGACAATAAAATATATATATATAATTTTTGAGAGAGAAAAAAAGAGTAAACGGAATAATACAAAGTAGTCCCTTCTTCCCCATCTTCAGTTTCACTTTCCACAGTTTCAGTTACTTACCAACCATGGCCTAAAAATATTAAATGGAAAATTCCAGGATAAACAATAAGTTTGCCGAGACTGGTTTGGCTCAGTAGATAGAGCATCAGCCTGCGGACTGAGAGGTCCCAGGTTCGATTTCAATCGGAGGCATGTACCTTGCTTGCAGGCACAACTCCAGTAAGGGGATTGCAGGAGGCGGCTGATTGATGTCCCTCTCTCATTGATGTTTCTGACTTTCTATCCCTTTCCCTTCCTCTCTGTAAAAAAATCAATAAAATATATTTTAAAAAAAAGACACAATAAGTTTAAATTGCATGTGATTCTGAGTAGGATGATGAAATCTCACATTTTCCTGTTCTGTCCTGCCTGGGACATCAATTATCCTTTTGTCCAGCTATCCGCACGCTCCTCACCTATTAATCACTTAGTAGGCATCTTGGTTACAGATTAGTTGTCGAGATGTCACAGTGCCTGTGTTGAGATAACACTACTTAATACTGACCCAAAACTCAAGAGTAGTGATGCTGGCAATTCAGATATGCCAAAGAGAAGCTGTGATATGATTCCTTTAATTGAAAAGTATGTATGCATGGGAAAAAACATAGTATATGTAGGATACTATAGTATCCACAATTTCAGGCATCTCTGGAGGTCTTAGAACATATTTCCTACAGGTAAGGGGGGCTATTGTATATAGGCATAAAAGTGATTATTTTAAAAGAATGGCTTAATGTGAATCCTAATGAGATTTCTTATACTCTAATGTATAAGGGGTGTGAAGCATAATTCCTCGGCTACATTGTTGTATTGTCCTTTAACCCCTGATGAGTATTTTTAAAATCTTAGAGCCACATATTTATTAAGACCTTCTTTGTCCCATGGATAGTGTCAAGGGTAGTTTGAAGTGGTTTGAGCCCAGGAAGTCTGGTTGAATAAACACTGATTGATGACCTGATGTAGGCATTTATCACCTCTGAGCAAATGATAATTGAAATAATAAGTTGAATGGCAGCTTTTTGCAGCTGTCAGTAATGATGTTCACGTGGTGCCAATGGGAGTAAAGAGGGTTCAGTTGGTCTGGAACTCGGATGGGCTTATTTTACTACAATAAAGGGTCAGATGCCTTTTGAGGTCCATGGGGTCTCTATTGCAGCTACTTAACTCTGCCTAAATAGCAGGAAAGCAGCCGTAGACAATACAAAAACAAATTCATGTGGCGGAGTCCCATTATGACTTTATTTATGGACTTGACATTTTTTCAAAGTTTTCCATCTACTTGAAAATATAAAGAACTAGAGGCCTAGCGCATGAAATGTACACATAGGGTCCCTAGGCCTAGCCTGTGATCCGGGCCTCCTTCTGCCCATTCTCCAGTCCCCAGGATGAACGCTGCCTCCACTACTCGGATGGGCATGTCACGGGCATACCCTGTAGCTTCCATCAGCACCACAAGCCCCAGCAGCAGCAGCAGCGGCAGTGGCAGCACCCGTGGGAGCGAGCGGGCAGCACATTCCATCAGTGGCCGGCCTAGCACACACACATGGAGGTGAAGTCATAGGTGCTCGCTTTCCCACTGGCCTGAGCCCCCAAGTAGCCAGGGAAGAGCTGGGGATCCCAACAGCCTGACAGCCAGGCCAGTCCTCCTGTCACCCACCCCGGTTTCCCTGTTCAACATCATTGATCCATCGGAGCCTGCAGCCCAGGGTGGAGAGACCAAAAGATCAGCCACTCACTCACCAGTCCCCAGTCCCACCCCATTGCCACCCACCCGCTTCCCCGTGGTTCTCCGTTCACCTGTGGGCAGGGGTGAGGGTTTGGGGCAAGTGTTCTTTTTAGTTAATTCTTCTTGGAAAACACCGGTTGGCCTCATTCTTTTGCCATGCTTTCCTGAGGATGGGGTGGGAAGATGGCTGAGGGGACAGGGAAACCTCTGTGACGGATCCTGTGGTTAAGACGGCCTTTGTTCTCTACACCTGGTGGAGTGTTAAAGCTGACTCTCTCCGGGGGTGCTCTTCACAGGCCCTCATCCCTTGCTCCCTCTCACCCCTCGGAGCCCCTGGTCCACGTCCAGTTCTGCCTGCTGAGGTCATGTTGCCCCTCCAATCAGCACCAGAAGTCTGGACATAAGACAAGCCCTGCACTGGGTCATCCTTGCCTGCGGACCACCCCTAACCCATGGAGACATCTCCTACTCTCTGCTCCCACAGATGCTGCAAAGATGAACCAGTCCCCATGCAGCCATCACTAACGTCCACTCCCCGGTCCCCAGGACAGCTCGCCACCCTGCCTCTGTGTTCTGGATTCCCCCGAATTCAGTCAGACACCTGCTCCCAAGGACTCCTGTGAATCTCCCCAACTGGTCTCACCAAAACCCTCCTGTGAGGCAAGAAGGTGATATTCCAACCCATCACCCGAAGAGGAGAGGGGGCTTTGTGGGGGTCTCTCAGCAGCTCTTTCCAAAAGAATCCCTCCTCAGATCTTTCTCGAGACTCGCTGTGGGAGAGAGACACAAATCTGGGTTTTTATCTCCCTTTGGCAGGTTTCCCCCAGTGGACTATTCCATAACTCACTTTGATACCTGATATGGCTCGTGTTTTAACAAGACTGTTATAGCCAGAACTTCCAGGGTAGTAGCATCCTGAATAAGCAGAGGGCAGGTTTTCCTCCTCACCGGAGACAATCAGAATTCTTAGACTTATAGGGGTTGTCATAGACAGAAGACTGTCAAATCGTTCACCAGCAGGGTGTCTGGTACATGCCACACACTTGTAACACTTTATAAAATTGATCTTTAAACGTATTGCCAATCCTATTAAAGAAAAAGTCTTACTACTTTGATTGTTTTTCTTTACTAGGCAGCTCTGCATATGTTTGAAGCATTTTTATTCTTTTCTATGAATTGCCTCTTAATACCCTTCGCTCAATTTTTTAAAATGTCTTTTTTTTTTATTGATTTATAGTTTTTGTGTGGGTTTTTTTTTCTTTTTTCTTCAGAATACTAATCTTTTGTTCTGCGACAAATATTTTCTCTAAGCCTGGCCTTGTCTTTTAACTTTGGGCAATAGGACTACATCAAAGGCATCATAAATAATTTCCCTCTGCAGGACTATTTTGTTGCGTCTGACTTAAGAAGGCCTCCTTTCTCCAAGGTTATAAACACAGTCCTCTATATATTTTTCTAATGCTTTCATAATTGACACTTTTAAAAATATATTTTATTCATTTTTTTACAGAGAGGAAGGGAGAGAGACAGAAAGCTAGAAACATTGATGAGAAAGAGACATTGATCAGCCGCCTCCTGCACGCCCCCCACTGGGGATGTGCCCAAAACCAAGGTACATGCCCTTGACCGGAATCAAACCTGGGACCTTTCAGTCCACAGGCCAACGCTCTATCCACTGAGCCAAACTGGTTTTGGCTATAATTGACATTTTTAAGTGTTTAGAGTCTTAACCCATTTGGAATATTTTTGAAAACAATAGGATTCTAATTTAATTTCTTCCCAAGTAGAGAGCCAGTTCTCTTCAACACTCTTTTGTGAAAAGCCAGCAGCATGTTCTGTGGCCACTGACATAAAATTAATCCGAGTCCATTAAGGGGATGGGTGGAGAGAAAGATAGATCCTTGGTAAGCAGCCTAAATGTCAAGATGAGGTGACCACTCAGTGCAGAGGATGCTGCTGATCTGGAAGAGCTCCGGGTAGCAGTGGACATGGCAGATCCCTGACGAGCACTACCAGATCATTTCAGTAGAGGCAGAACCACGACCTGCGAGTGTCTGCACATTGAGAGCTCATGAGCAAACAGTCGCAGGTAACCTGTTCATAACTGTCATTTCTTTCCAAGCAAAAGCATGTTTTACTGAAACATTCTCTGTAGGAACGTCTTATAGTTCACTGTCCTCACCATCGGGAACACAGCCCAAAACAGGCTGTGAGTGGAGAGTGTGTATTACGAAGTGTAAGTGTAAGCTTTTGTGCACCCTTCCATGCTTCTTTTGTGGTATGAAAGCCAGCAGTGATTGTTGGTTTGAATCCAGGATTTTTGTTTGATTTTCTTTAAATCCTTGGACATGCATAGATGGAAATATTTGTCCTGAGAGCAGAGAGGATAGTGGGTGCAGAGGCTCTGAGAAGGATGGTGACTGGCACATTCTGAGAAACTGAGTGAGAGCCCTGGAGGCAGGGACACAGGAGGCCAGGAAGGGGTGAGCTCATGCAGCAGGCAAGCTGGAGCTCAGGGCCTGTGGCCAGGCGAAGGCTTTGGGCCTGTGGATGCCACTGAAGGATTTTAAGCAGAATGACAACTTCAGTTTTGTTTTGAGACAAAACTTTGATTGTATGAAGACAGATTGTCAGTAGGCAAAAGTGGATCCCAAAAAAGAAGTTTAGAAACCTTCTGCAGTGATCCAAGGGGAGGATGCTATGTTACCTTAATTTGAAACTATAAAAATATCGGCATCTATGTTGTGAAATAGAATCCCTGTAAGTTACAACTCTGGTATAAAATGAAACTTTCCTTAAAACAAAAAAGAAAATTTCATGCCAGGCAAAAATCTCAAGTCAGAACGGACTTCCCGTTTGGTATGCTTTGCCCATGATTTCCAGCTGGCAACAGCACCCTTCTCTGCAGTAGTAAATTTGCCTTTCTGGCCAAAAAACAAAAACCCTCAATGCCATTTTTTTTTTACAAATTAGATATTCAACTATTGATCAGATTATGTGAATTTTATACTTTGTTTTGTTAATGGGGTATATATTGCATTGATTGATTTGCATATATTGAACTATCCTTGTGTCCCTGGAATGACCCCCACTGGATCATGATGTATTATTTTTTTAATGTATTGTTGTATTCGATTTGCTAGTATTTTGTTTAGAATTTTTGCATCTAAAGTCATCAGATCAGCTGTCTCCTATATACCCGCTACTGGGGATTGAGCCCACAACCTGAGCTGATGCCCTGACCAGGAATAGAACTATGACCTCCTGGTTCCTGGGTCGATAGTCAACCACTGAGCCACACCGGCTGGGGCTTCTTTTTCTAGTTCTTTAAGATGCAAGGTTAGGTTGCTTACTTTTATTTCTTGAGATAGGCCTATAATGATATAACTTCCCTTTTATTACTGTTTTTGCTGAATCTCAGAAATTTTGATATGTCGTTTCTGTGTCTTTTGATCTCACCTTTTATTTCTCCTCTGATCCTCAGTCATTTTTCAGTAGTATATTGTTTAATTTCTACATATTAGTGGCTTTCTTTACTTCCTTTTTTTCGGTTGATTTCTAATTTCAAAGCATTGTGGTCAGAGGATTTGTTTGGTGTAATTTCAATTTTCTTGAATTTGTTGAGGCTAGTTTTATGGTCCGACAGATGGTCTATACTTGAAAATGTTTCATGTGCATTAGAGAAGAATGAATAATTCGATATCTGGGGTGAAAGGCTTTGTAAATGTCAATTATGTTCATTTGGTCTAATGTGTCACTTAAGGTTGATTTTTTTTTATTGGTTTTCTGTTTGGATGATCTATGTAGAGTTGTCAATGGAGTATGAAGTTTCCCCAACTGTGATTGTGTTTTTGTTTGTTTCTCCCTTTAGTTCTGTTAGTGGTTGCTCAATATACATTGATGCTCCCTGATTGGGTGCATATACACTGAGTAGCCAGATTATTATAATCTCTGAACACATAATAATCTGACCACTCAGTGTATATCATATATAATAAAAGGCTAATATGCAAATTGTCCCCTTGACCAGGAGTTCAACCAGCAGACAGGCTGGCCAACCGCCCATATCCTCTCCCACTGGCCAGGCTGGCCAGACCCCACCCATGCACAAATTCATGCACCGGACTTCTAATATATATATATATATATATATATATATATATATATATATATATATATATATACATACACACACACACACACACACACACACACACACACACACACACTGAGTGGCCAGATTGTTATGTGTTCGGAGATCATAATAATCTGGTCACTCAGTGTATATTAAGAAGTATTGCTCTAGCTGGTTTGGCTCAGTGGCTAGAGTGTCCTAGGTTCGATTCTGGTTAAAGTCATATACCTGGATTGGAGATTCTATCCCTAACCCTGGTCAAGATGTCTGCAGGAGGCAACCAACCCATGTGTCTCTCTCACATCAGTGTTTCTCTCTCTCTCTGCCTCTTCTATTCTCTCTAATAATCAATGGAAAAATATCCTTGTGTGAGGAGTAACAACAACAACAACAACAAAAGGAGTTTTAGGTCTTTTTGATGTACTAGTAGTGTTCCCTTTATCATTATAAAGTGTCCATTAAAGGATAAAGGAGGCCAAATATATGGTGACAGAAGATTATTTGACTTTGAATGGCAGGCACAATGCATTGGACTAGATCATGTATTATGGAGATGTATACCTGAAACTTGTATGATCCTATTCACCAATGTCACTTCAATAAATGTAGTTTTAAAAAAGAAAGAGAAAAAAATAAATCAAGTCTGTACAGGACCATTTACAAAATTTGCAGGGACTACCGCAAAATGAAAATATGGGAACTCTTAAGAATTTCAAGATGGCAACAGCGGAGCATTAAACTAAGTATGGGGTCCATGTGACTGCATAGCTCACCCTGGGTCTCTGTGATAAAATAGCTTGAGTCTGTCGAAAAGGAGTGAGTATCTCTCTGCCTATTCCAGAAAAGGTTGGCTGATCCCTCAGTTGTGGGCAGGGAGGCAAAGACTGAAGCAAGCTCACACTATTCTTTAGCTCAAAGCCCTTATTAACCTAACCAGTGGTGATTGATAAATTACAGAGATGTTCGGAAGTCAAATTGAAAACAAGTATTATGAGTAGGTGAGATAAATAAGTATGAAGGGGGAAATTAAGAGAGAATCTTTGTTTTATTATTTTTTGTTTTTATTGTCTGTGGTTCATAAAAACATAACTAAGAGAAGGGAATACTATTAACTTTAAATTTGTTCCTTAGAACTATTCTTTACCAATATGCACTCATTTAACTGCCTTTCTAAGAGCAGATTCTTGAAAAGTTTTGAAAGGAGCCTGGATTAGGCAAAAAGTTTTCTGTCAAATTCTGTGCTATTTTTTTTTTTTTAAGAAATTGGTCATCTCAATTTTAAATCTTAGGGCCTGTCTTTTATTTTGTACCTCTAGAAAATGGCTCCAAATGGAGATATAAAAAGTTTAAAAGTCTTTTATTCTGAAAATTGAAAGCATAATGTGTGTGTGTGTGTGTGTGTGTGTGTGTGTGTGTGTGTTTATCTGCTAATATCATAGAAGGAAGAATAGTGCTTGTGGCATTTGACTGTTGGAGAGATTCTGAAATTGGACGCTGTCATTTTTATTTGTAGTAAGTTTATTTGCTGAGCTCTGTTCTGGAGATATCTTGAGGGCAGAGTTGGAGAGCCCCTTTTAAAGCAGTGGTCGGTCGCCAACTGGTGGTCTGCAGACCACTGGTGGTCCGTGAGGTCCGAAAGGTTGGCTACCAATATTTTAAAGGGTAGCCTACATTTCTAGGAAAAGGTCTTGTGCTTACTAAACCAAATCTCTTTCATTTTCCAATGACTCAGAGCTCCGATATTTGCATAGTAATTCAACCAGCAGGGGACTGGCTGCAGAGATA
>PVJN01015910.1:0-43412 GCA_004026805.1 Lasiurus borealis
CAGTCTCTCCCTGTACACCCCTCACCCCTTTCCCCCTGAGAATTATCAGTCCACTCCCTTTCTGTGCTCCTGATTCTATTATATTCACCAGTTTATTCTGTTGATCAAATTTTTAATTCACTTAATTTTTAGATTCACTTGTTGATAGATATGTATTTGTTGTTCATAATTTTTTATCTTTTACCTTTTTCTTCTTCCTATTCTAAAAGAGTACCTTTCAGCATTTCATATAATACTGGTTTGGAGTTGATGAACTCCTTTAACTTTTTCTTATCTGTGAAGCTCTTTATCTGCCCTTCAATTCTGAATGATAGCTTTGCTGGATAGAGTATTCTTGGTTGTAGGTTCTTGCTGTTCATCACGTTGAATATTTCTTGCCTGCATTGTTTCTGTTGAGAAATCAGCTGACAGTCGTATGGGTGCTCCCTTGTAGGTAATGAACTGTTTTTTTCTTTCTGCTTTTAATATTCTCTCTTTGTCTTTTGCTCTTAGTATTTTAATTATGATGTGTCTTGGTGTAGTCCTCTTTGGATTCCTTTTATATGGGGTTCTGTGTGCTTCCTGGACTTGTAAGTCTATTTCTTTTACCAGATGTGGGAAGTTTTTCAGTCATTATGTCTTTAAATAGGTTTTCAGTATCTTGCTCTCTCTCTTCCTCTGGCATCCCCACAATTCTGATGTTGGTATGCTTGAAGCTGTCCCAGAGGCTCCTTACATTATCTTCACATTTTTGGATTCTTCTCTCTTCTTGCTTTTCCAGTTGAGTGTTTTCTGATTCTTTATATTTCAAATTTTTTACTTGATTCTTGCCTTCCTCTAGTCTGCTGTTAGGACTCTGTATAATATTTTTTATTTCAGTCAGTGTATGTTTAATTTCTAGTTGGTCCTTTTTCATCTCTAGTTGGACCTTTTCCATCTCTAGTTGGTCCTTTTCCATTTCTAGTTGGATCTTTTCCATTACTAGTTGGTTCTTTTTCATCTCCTCTTGGGTCTTGCTAACTTTATCCAAATTTTCTAGGATATTCTTGAAAAGCCTTATAAGCATGCTTTTGAACTCTATATCCAGTCATTTGTTTTCCTCCATTTCTTTTGTTTCTGATCCCATCCCTTGTCTTGGCATTTTCACTATGCTGTGAGAACTTCTATGTTGAATTCAGCCTTATGATACCTGACTTGCAAAACTGCAGAAGCCTCTCTGTTGAGCTTGGGATGGGTGGAGTCCCAGGGCTTAAGGGACCGCCTTGCCTTCCAGTCGGCCCTGCCCTCCAGGACCCCCGAGTCTCAGGTGACTGGGTAATCGCTGGAGCGGTCCCTGTGCGCGCGCATGCGCTTTCTCTTGAAGTGCCTCTAAACTGCTGCCTTTCCAGATCCCCTGCACTCCGGAACCATATGAGTCTGGGTCCCCAGGGTTTCGCCCGAAACCAGGGTTTAGTGAAGTTAGAAGTGACGCAGTTGGGAGGGTCTGTCTCCCCGCCCACTCGTGAAAGCCAGCAGCACAATCAGCAGTTGGTCCTCTGTGCACAGTGCTGTGCGCGTCACCAGCCTTCTGATCTTTTGCGACTCCCTAAATTTCCATGCACTTCTCCCTTTTCACAGTCCAAACTCCCCCCGTCTGAGTTTCGGCTGGATCTGGGGTTTAGTGTCCTAAGAGTGGGATTGCTGGGTCCAATGGGAGTTTCATTTTTAGTTTTTGGAGGAAACTCCATACTGTTCTCCACAGTGGCTGCACCAGTCTGCATTCCCACCAGCAGTGCACGGGGATTCCTTTTTCTCTGCATCCTCACCAGCACTTGTCGTTTATTGATGATTGCCATTCTGACAGGTGTGAAATGGTACCACACTGTCATCTTGATTTGCAGCTCTCAGATAACTAGTGACATTGAGCATGTTTTCATGTGTCTCTTGGCCTTCCTTCTGTCTTCTTTAGAAAAGATTCTATTAGGTCTGTTGCCCATTTTTTTTATTGGATCATTTATCTTCCTTTTATTAAGTTGTATAAGATCCCTGTAGATGTTGGAGATTAAACTTTTATCAGTGATAACATTTGCAAATATGTTCTCCCATAAAATGGGCTTTCTTGTTGTTTTGTTGATGGTTTCTTTTGCTGTGCAAAAGCTTTTTATTTTGATATAATCCCCTTGGTTTGTTTTCTCTTTAGTTTCCATTGCCCTAGAAGCAGTATCAGTGAAGAAATTACTTTGGCATATGTCTGAAATTCTCTGCCTGTGGATTCCTCTAGTATTTTCATGTTTTCCCATATTATGTTTAAGTCCTTTATTCATTTTTAGTTTATTTTTGTGTATAGCATAAGTTGGTAGTCTAGTTTCTTTTTCTTTCTTTCTTTCTTTCTTTCTTTCTTTCTTTCTTTCTTTTTTGCATGCATCTGTCCAATTTTCCCAACACCATTTATTGAAGAGACTGTCTTGACTCCAATGTATGCTCATGCCTCCTTTGTCAAGTATTAATTGAGCATAGTATTTTGGGTCAATATCTGGGTTCCTATTCTATTCCATTGGTCTATATGCCTGTTCTTGTGCTAGTACCAGGCTTTTTAGAGATCAGTGACTTTGTAATACAGCTTGAAATCTGGTATTGAGAGCCCACCTACTTTGTTCTTCTTTCTTAGGTTTACTGTGGCTATAGGGGTCTTTTTTTAAAGATTTTTTTAATATATTTTACTGATTTTTCACAGAGAGGGAGGGAGAGGGATAGAAAGTCAGAAACATGGATGAGAGAGAGACATCGATCAGCAGCCTCCTGCACACCTCACACTGGAGATGTGCCCGCAAGCAAGGTACATGCTCCTGACCATAATCAAACCTGGGACTTTTCAGTCCACAGGCCAACACTCTATGCACTGAGCCAAACCAGTATCGGCAGTATAGGGGTCTTTTTTTATTCCAGATGAATTTTTGGAGAGTTCCTTCTAGGTCTGTGAAATATGCCATTGGTATTTTAATGAGAAGTGCATTGAATCTATAGATTCCTTTGGGTAGTGTGGACATTTTAATGATGTTGATTCTCCCAATCCATGAACATGGTATGTTCTTTCTTTTGTTTATGTCTTTTTCTATCTTTTTTTCAGTGTCCTGCATATAGATCTTTAGTTGATACGATGGTAAATGGGATTGCTGTTTTAGTCTCTTTCTGTAAGTTCACTATTGGTGTATAAAAATGCCATAGATTTCTTGGGGTTAATTTTGTGTCCTGCTACATTGCCGAATTCACTTATTAAGTCTATTAGTTTTTTGATGTATTCCTTTGGGTTTTTTATGTACATTATCATGTCATCTGCAAATAAGGACAACTTTACTTCTTCTTTTCCAAATTGGATGTCTTTTATTTCTTCTTCTGGTCTAATTGCAAAGGCTAATACTTCTTCTAGTACTATGCTGAATAGGAATGGTAAGAGTGGGCATCCGTCTTGTTCCTGTTCTTAGGGGAAATAGTTTTAGTTTTTGTCCATTGAGTATGATACTGGCTGTGGGTTTATCATATGTGGGTTTATTATGTTGAGGTATGATCCTTCTATTCCCACCTTGCTGAGAGTTTTTATTAAGAAAGGATGCTGGATTTTGTCAAATGCTTTTTCTGCATCAATTGATATGACTATGTGATTTTTATCTCTCAATTTGTTTATATGATATATCACATTCATTGATTTGCAGATATTATACCATCCTTGCATTCCTGGGATAAATTCTACTTTGTCTTGGTGCATGATTTTTCTGATGTATTGCTGGATCGAATTTGCTAGAGTTTTGTTGAGGTTTTTGGCATTTATGTTCATGAGGGATATTGGCCTGTAATTCTCTTTCATTGTGTTGTCTTTATCTGGTTTTGGTATTAGGGTGATACTGGCTTCATAGAAGGAGCTTGGAAGTGTTCCTCCCTAATGAATTTTCTGGAATAGTCTGAGGAGGATAAGTTTTAGTTCTTCCTTGAATGTTTGGTAAAACTCCCCTGTGAAGATATCTGGCCCCGGGCTTTTGTTTGCTGGACGCTTTTTGATGATTGCTTCAATTCCTTCCATACTTCTTGGTCTATTGAGGTGTTTAGATTCTTCCAGATTGAGTTTTGGAAGGTTGTATTTTTCTAGGAATATGTCCATTCCCTGCAGGTTGTCTACTTTGTTGGAATAGAGTTGTTCATAGTATTCTTTAACAATCCTTTGTATTTCTGTGGGGTCTCATTTTCTTTCTAGAAAGAAAGCATAGACTTTCTAATCTAGGATGGAATATTTATTTCTAGTAATAAGTGATAACATATTTATGTATGTGTACATATATATATATATATATATACATATATATACACATACATACATACACAGAAACATATCACTGTTGTCTATTATTCAAAATATCATTAGATTTTTAAACAAAACCATTTACACTGATGTCTATATATTTTGATGTGCAAACATTTCTGCTTCCATATTTGAGTGTGATGAATGAATGCCCGCAGGGATCATACATGCACACCTATGCACACACATTTGGTTCTCCTTACACTTTGTAGAGTTGTGTGTCTTTTTAATTTAAATAAAAAGGTTAGTCTGATTTTCTCGAACTGGTGGTATTCTAACCTTCCAAAGCACGTGTTTATCGTGAGTTTCCACCACCCCAAATCGTGTTGACCTAAGGTTACAGCACAGGCTACGACTATCTCCAAGGGGGTGAAAATGGATGATAAGCAAAAACACTTCATTCTGGTGTCTCCGTGATATGTAAGACTCTTCAAATCCCCAAGAAGATTTATCAGCATATCCGGTAGAGAGGGGGGAAGGAGGGGAGGGGAGGGGGGAGTTCAAAGCCGGAGGGTGCTGCCAATCACAGTCCCGTGTCACACCGTTCAGAGTGGAGCCCGTGGCCTCCTGCATCATCATTTGCAGCACATTTGGCTGGCGTCATTAGAATACTCAGGGCCTCCCTGGAGGCGAGGCCTCATCAAGGTAAGATTCAAGCCTTAATTGGAAACACTCACCTCACAAAAGCCTCCGCCCTTCCTTCCCATCCTGATGTCACAGAAGAGGGAGAGGAGGGTGCAGGGAAAAGATGCTTCCTAAAACCACATTCTCAGAACATTCAAGACACCCGCCCACCGCAGCTCTGAGCTCAGTTTAATGTCTTATGTGCATGGAAATTGTGGATCCAGAGAGAGCAGGAGACATAAAAATCAAGACTTGTAAGAGCTCTGTATCAACTGCTGCAGCTCCCTCACAGGGAAACTGAGGCAGGCGGGAAGCCTGGAAGAGGCCCGCTATGGAACAGGCATTCACTATTTCCCTGGTACAAACTACTCCACAGGGCCACATGGACACCGGGCGGGTGTGGCCCGCCTCCGTGACATCAGATTAAACGGGAAGGAGGGCTCAGCGCCGTCGGTAGTGACTAAATGAGGGCCATTTGTCATACACACCCATTCGCACAGCACACTCCTGCCCTTCAACTTTCCCTCCTCCTGAAGGCTCGCTTCCTGCCCCATTAAACGTTTAACTCTTGGAGGGCTGGCATTTGACCAGACTGACAAATGGATGAGCGCATGCGTGTCTGCCCCATCCTGGCTCCCCACCTACCCACCCAACCCCTCCCACTCCATCCCACACCTTCCGGAAGCTCCACAGAGAAAACTAATTACGCTTTCCTAAGTAGCAGAGTACTTCTATTTAGGCAGAAGCTGGGACCCTACGTTGACCTAACACTGAGCACTTCAAGTAAACTGCCAGGAGCCCCCCTTCAGATGGCTGGGAGTGATTTGAAGTATGAAAGGCGTTAAATTATTCAAAGGGCTGAATAAGCATAAACAGGCGGGACCGCAGGAGAGAGACACATACCCGGCGATGCCGGGCTGACATTTAATGCATCATATTAGCAACTCCTGTTAGTGCACGTCGCCCCCCGCACAGCACACTGCACTGCACGCTCATGAGCAGGCGCACGGAGAGAGTCGCTTCCCATCAAGGTATCTGCTAACTATTTCCACTTTCGAAAACTCGCCCCCAACCTCCACAGCTGTCTTCTGTTCTGCACCAAAGTCTGTTGATGACTCTCTCCCAACGACGTCCAGAAACATGCGTGTTTAAGTAATAAAGCATTAGTTTACTTCTTCCCTTTCAAAGCCAGTATGTAGTGGAGCTCTAACATCAAAAGGAATTTGTTCAAAGAAAGAAAGAAAAAAGAAAGATGAAAACCTTTAGACTTGAAACCCTAAGCAAATGCGAACTTTCAGGCCCTCCATTTTGCATTTCCCCGAACTGGAACACAGTCTCAAACAAAACAAATTCTGTCAAGATTCCCGTGGAAGAGAAATGGGTGGCATGCGCCCAAGGCAGACACGTGGCTTCTATTTCTTCAAAGTGGATTTGAGCAAGTCATCCCCTCAACGAATTTTTATTTAAGGTCCATCATCTGCTTATGAATAGGAGGCAGAATAGAGGCTGCTACAGAGAGAGGTGAGGTACAGGGATGGAGGGGCCACCAGCAATGGGCATTCCCAGTGACTTAGGTCCTATGCATGTCAGTTCCACCCAGATTCACCTACTGACCCCTCTCTTGGGTACCACCCACAATGGTAAAGAGTCTTGAGCCTTGGTTTTGTGGTGTAAAATTAGCAGCAACGTTTACCAGGTTTAGCCACTGAGGGGTTAACCAACTCTCCACCGGTACTTCTGGAGAGATTAAGCTAAAAGCCTGGCTCAATGATTGAGTGTTGACCTGTAAACCAGGAGGCCACAGTTCTAATCCTGGTTGGGACACATGCAGGCTCAGTCTCCACTGTGGGGCATGCAGGAGGCAGCTAATCAGTAATTCTCTCTCATCATTGATGTTTCTATCTCTCTCTTCCTTCCTCTCTGAAATCAATAAAAATATATACAGAGTGACCAGATTATGATGATCTCTAAACGCATAATAACCTGGCCACTCAGTGGATATCCTATATAATAAAAGGCTAATATGCAAATTGTCCCCTCAACCAAGAGTTCAACCAGCAAGCAGGCCAGCCAATCGCCCATCTCCCCTCCCCCTGGTCAGGCTGGCTGGACCCCACCCATGCACAAATTCATGCACCAGGCCTCTAATATATAGGTAGTAGGTAGATAGATAGATAGATAGATATAGAGATACAAAGATATAGATATATAGATATATACACATACACACTGAATGGCCAGATTATTATGTGTTCAGAGATCATAATAATCTGGCACTTCAGTGTATATTCTATAAAATAAAAGGCTAATATGCAAATTGTCCCCTCAACCAGGAATTCAACCAGCAGGCAGGCTAGCCAATCACCCATGTACCCTCCCTCTGGGCAGACCCCACCCAAACACGAATTCATGCACTGGGCCTCTAATACATACACACACACACACACACACACACACACACATACACATACACACACTGACACTCTGCATGGCCAGATTATTATGTGTTCAGAGATCATAATAATCTGGCCACTCAGTGTAAATTTTTAAAAAGTTAAGCTAATAGATACCCATGTTAAGTGGAGCCTCTAGCTGCACTAGATTTTTTTGTTTGTTTTTCTTTATCATCTATCCAATCAATAATTTCGGTTACTAACTCTTACACATTGTAAGACAGGTTCTTTGTCCTTAAAAATACTTTTACCTCTGAAAAATTCATCCCCAGTGCAATGCATTTGTCATGTTTTCATCATTCTTGATGTTTTTAATCATCTCTACTAATTATAGTTACACATTTTCTTACTTTCATTTACACCAGCTTCTGATCAAGTCTGATAGAGTTAGTATCTTTTTAAAACATCTCAAACTTGTGCCAGGTGCAACAAATAATGCTGCTAATTGCCCTAGACTTCAATGGTCTTGATATACTTCTAGAACCATTTTCAGTTGTGGGCAGAGTTCATTAATTTTTGCTCCAGAACACGGTTTTGCCTATGTCCATGAAAATGTGTATATGGTGAAAGCTAGTAGATAGAGTCTGGGTTCAAGTTCACCCAACTGACTAGAAAGGAATCCTCTCGTGGTGAAGGACATATTACTAGCAAGGTCCAAAAGATTCACTGAATAGTCACAAAAGTCCAACCGAGACTTGACAAGGAGCTAACCTTCACACCAGCTAAAATGAGGGATTCTCATTTCTTTTTCCTCTCTCTGTCCTGTCTTCTATCTTCCTTCCCAACCTCTTCTTCGTCCCATTTCCATTGTTACTGCTGCACAGATGCTCTCAACTCCACCTCTCCTCTCCCCTCCCCTCCCTCCCTGCCCCCCACCTTGTCCCCTTCTCCCCAATCTTCAGTCTTCTCGATGTGTCCCCTGCATGTCAATGTTGTTTCTAGCTTGTGTATTCTACATGGCTAACCTGCTTATCCCTGCTAGGAAATAGCTCATTATTCCAATGCTCGGTTGCTCGAAAATGTCATTATGAAGCTTCTTTGTTGGAATAATATCCCATGACTGAGAATATATTTTTCTACAACATTCAATGTTTTAATAGTTTACAGAATTTCTTGTAATATGTTTCCACATTAGTTTGCTATCTGGCATGTAAAGACCACAGAACTTGAATATATCAACCCAATCCACTACAATTATTTTTTGTATTAAAATTATTACTTTTCATTTTCTTTTCATGTATTTTTAGTGATTTCAGAGTGGAAGGGACAGGAAGAGAAAGATAGAAACATCAATGATGAGAGAGAATCATGGATTGGCTGCCTCCTGCCCACCCTCTACTGGGTCCATAATCCAGGCATGTGCCCTGACCTAGAATTGACCCATGACATCCTGGTCTATGCTCAACCACTGAGCCACGCCTGCCATGCTTAAAATTATTTTTAAGTCATTATTATAGTATACAGGGCAAATAATGCTTAACGTATCCTTTGCTATAGTAAATTACATAATTTGCTGACCCTCGGTGGAACTGTAACCTCTGAGAACTAAGTATTTTTGTTTTGTTTATCCCTTTGGGTCTGTCCTCTCATTTTTTGCATGCTCAGGGCTGGGCACTGTGTCACTACTTGTTTTCCTCAAATCTCCATCACAAAAATGGTCCTGCGCTTACGAAAATACTTGTTGCTTTTTCTCTGGTACAATGCAAGCCTTTGAAGGCGGGATCTTTTGGATGGCCCATTTACTGACCATTAAATATGGCGGCATTACCTTCAAAGAGTGTATTCCAGGATACAGCTCACAGGAAATATTCACTAGCGATTTTTATCCAGGAATTAATGGTCAAATAGTGGTAGAAGGCAGGGCATGCTGGGGGGTGGGCTATGGAAGAGATTTAGGGTCATGAGCAGGTAAACCCAGATTTGGGATGCGGGGGGTGGGGGGCAGTAGATGTTCCCTGTGACACTTTGAGCAAGGAAATGGCAGCTATGATGATGTGTGCTTCAGGAAGAGCTCCGGCCTCCTGTGGAAGGTTAGCAGCTGCAGGGCTGGGTGAGGAGAATTCTGTCTGAGGTGCAGGCCCAGGAATGGAGGTAGGGCCGAGGGTTGATACCAGGTTGACGGAGCAGATCAAAATCAATCCATCTTGATAAACCCCAATCCTCGTCTTTCCGTTAGAGAAATCCGCATCATCTTTGGTCTTTACGAATAAGGAAGAGTAGGTTGCCCAGTATTTTTGAAAACCTGGTGGGAATACGTGTCTGAGATAAAAGAGACGGTGGCTACGCAGGGAGCTGGGGTTCCCCCACCCTCAACCCCGCTTCCTCCGGCGCCTCTTGCAGTTGGACATTTTTCTAACTTTGGAACCATCTCAGATTCTAATGAGTCGGGCCTGGCAGACAATTCTCTGTTGCTCGTCTGATCAATTAAAACAAACAACTTCCAAAATCCATACAGAGTTCACCGCGCAGAAATAGAAAGCTATCCCCAGAGGAACGGTACGGACTCCATCACTGAATTTATTAAAAAGCGGGCCAGGCGGATCCTCGGCGGTTTCCCCCAGGGACCAGCCCAGCGCTGGGAGGAGTGCGAGGGGGGCTTTCTAACAGGGAGTGAAGGCTGCCGGGGGTGCCCAGAGGTATTTCCTCCCCGAGCAACGCTGACTGGAACCCTCTGGCATCCACATGGGCACTGCGCCTTCTCTAAAATGCACACACAGGCTGCCTAGCTGGTGCCACTCAGTGGATAGAGCGTCGGCCTACAGACTGAAGAGGCCAGGTTAGATTCTGGTCAAGGGTACATGCCTGGGATGTGAGCTCAAACCCCGGTGGTGGGCGTGCAGGAGGCAACCAATCAATGATTCTCTTTCATCATTGATGTTTCTGTCTCTCTCTCTCCCCCTCTCCCTTCCTCTCTGAAATAAATAAAAGTATATTTTAATAATAATAATAATAATAACAATAAATGCATACACAGGTGGTCAGAAGGTACGAACCCTGACTAGCTCAGTCCATTTCACATGCAGGGCTGGCTCTTTCATGCACATACCAACATGTAGACATATACCTGAGGGTCCGGTTCCCCTCTTATTGGGGCTGAAGGAATGGGTGTCCCCTCAGGTCTCTGTGATGGTGCGCACTGCAGGGTGCTGAGCTGCTGGTGCCACTCAAGCACCAGTCTCCCCCCTCCTGTGCTTGCTGTCCTCAGAGACTCCCTCTTCTTTGCCCCAAGAATGGAAAGACCACCTTTCCCCGTGGCCCCCAAAACAGCACCATGGCCAGGGTACTGAGTGAGGGCGAGGGCATGAAGCAGAGTGTCCAGCACAGATGGGAACTGGAATGAATGAAACGTGAAGACCTGCTGGTCTGGTAACGCCGCCTGCCTCTCACAGCTTCACTCCAGCGACGTCTCCTCTTGGGAGTGACCCGTGCTGTTCGGTCAGAGGGGCTTACCCTCCTCGGGACTTGCTCCCTTTGTCTGTCCTCTTGCCTCTCTCCAGCCCTTCTGAACACCAGACCATGCTGCCAAGGCAGACTTGATACCGCTATAACTTGAATCAGCAGACAAATCCAATCGCCTGTTACAACCCTCTCCTTCAGCTCCTCAGCCGGAGAGAGGAGGGTGGGTGTTGGCAAAAGGTCCAAGCAGCTGGTTTTCCTAAACAGAAAGCAACCAGCATCACAAATTCCAGGCTGGAATGCTATTCCTCTCCTAGAATTCCATAGTCATTCCCTTCTCTTTAAAAAAAAAAAAAAAAGTCATTCTAGCCCAAGCTGGTTTCGCTCAGTATTTAGTGTCAGGCCATGGACTGAAGAGTCTTGGATTTGATTTAGATCAAAGGTACACACCTCAGTTGCAGGCCCCATCCCCATCCTGGATGGTGTGCGGAGGCAACCAACCCATGTCTGTCTGTCTGTCTCTGTCTCTCTCTAGTCCCCCCTTTCCACTTTCTCTAAAAATCAATGGGAGGGGGAGGAATATCCTCAAGTGAGAATTGAAAAAAAAAAGTAATTCTTGATTTTAATTCTTCATTATTGATTCTTCTAACTCAGTCCTCTGTTAGAAGAACACAGGACTGAGTTGCAACAGAGAATAAGCAAAACATCCCCACCCACCCCAGTGGGAAGGGTCATCTTCCCTTGACTTTGACTTTGGGCTGAAACTCCTCGTTCCCGGACCCACTGCTTCTCTACCATGAGTTTGGGATTTTAGTTCTCAGAAGCCCAGCTACCACTCAGGTTGCTGATCACGCATCACCTTCTGGCTGGGACTGGCTGGGATCACACATTCGATCACCACGTGCCCTTCTCCCCTCTGAGGAAGGCTCTCTGCACCGTTGAGGGCAGACTGCATGTCCTTCTCCTCGTGTGTGTTCCCAGGCACCTGTCAGGACGTGCATTAAATGCTAATTCACCTCTAAATATGTTAAAATAGGGGAACAGGGCTTCAGATCATCAAAAATTAAAAACACAAATAATTAAGGTAACATTTTTGTTTGAGAAGTTAGCTCCTCAAAGGCCACATTTCAACACCAAACTCACTCCGTCATGAGCAGATAAAACGAGTATTTATCCCCATATTGTCAATTAGGCATCTGTGACCTGTATTTTTTTATGACTTGAAGAAAACTCACGTAAAGCCAAGTTGAAGCTTAGTGACTGGGGGAATCTGAATCGTTACGAATTAAAGAGAAAGAATGCATGGTTACAACCCTACCAGGTTATAACAATTTGTCTGTTGGTTAAATGCAGTGTCAAACTTACACAGTAGTTTCTTTTAAGTATCTCTTTAATTTTAACAATAAAAAGATAGGTGTTTTGATCCAACATTTCCAGATATAACAGGGCAATGTTTTCAGAAGTCATTTGATCATTTATTTTGTAGTGCATTTTTTTTATTCTCTTTGATGTCTCAGGTTGATTCTTCAAACAGAAATTCAAATTAAATTTAAATGAGACAATCTAATTTCCCAGACCTGAGAGAGTTTTCACAAATCTGAAAGAGACAATGAAGCAGTAGCCCAGTTGTTCAGCTGGAAGGGGGCTGGAGGAAGAAGGCTGTGGGGGAGAGGATAAAAAATGCTATCAGCTACAGTTAGTAGAAGACTCAGCCTAAAGGGCTGAGTGCAAAGCCCAGGGCAATCTCCACGGAGTGTGGGAGCCCGTGCGCTCACCAGAGATCCATGGCCACAAATCCCTATGACCTCCTGCTGTTCTAGAACCAGCCACAGGCTTCCATCTTCAAAAAAACGCAACTGGTCTAACTGACTCATGAAAAGTACCATATCCTGCTGCATAGACCCACACAAAACAAAGGAAAGCCCATGGGCCAGACTTGGCCAATGGACTTCTAGCTGCGTTTTCTGAAGCAATCACCTTGTAGTAGATTGAACATGCAAACCTTTGGCTACTCCTCTCCATGAGGAGTGGAGTTTAACCGCCCAGCCCTTACATCTGAACTGGCCTCAGAGAGCTGTGGCAGAAGTATGGCTTGCATGCTAGTTAGAAGGAGGTTTGTGCCTTAGTCACAGGGGACATTCTTTTTGGAAGAAACCCAGGCATCACGGGGGGGGGGGGTGGAATTGAACCCGCAAAGACTGCCAGGCTGTGAGGAAGACCAAGCTAAGCACGTGGCAAAGTCCCACAGAGAATACCCCTGCCCAAGCCACCTCAGCTAAGCTGCTAGTCAAGGGGGTAAGTCATCGTGGACACAACAGAGGACAGAACTGAGGCATCCAACTAATGCCAGACACGAGGCCGCAGGCATCTGGTCCCAGTCAAGTCATCCCATCCACATCCTCCTTCAAGCCTCTCCAGATGAGACCACCATCTCTGCGGTACAGAGAGGAGCCATCTCTGTAGAATTCTACCCAACTTTCTGACCCACAAAACCGTGCTCATAATAAAATGTTTGTTGTTTGAAGTCACTAAGTAGCACAGAGAGAAGCAGAATACACTTGACAATCGGCAAGCAGAACATCCTTAAGTTCACCAGGCCTCCATTCTCTCTCCTCAACAAAAGTGAAGGCAATGATGCCTACCGCAGCAGGCACTTACAGCTGCTCATAGAACCTTCCTTCCCCGCTGTCTGAGCTCATGCTGCCCAGCCAAAGACTGCATCCTGCAAACTCCCTTGTAGGTAGAGACTAGCTATGAGACCAAGTTCTGGCAAAATAAATACAGGAGGAAGCCAGAGATAACACATCCGGGCAACACTCTGAAAAGAGAGAGGATGTGGCCTTTATTTTTCTCCATTTGTCTTGCTTAGAATAAGAAGCGATTGGAGAGCTGGAGCTCAAAGAGCTATCTTAAACCCGGTGGAGATATGCTAAGAACAGTGGGACATCAAAATAGAAGGATGTCTACGGAGCCATCACATTTACTGCTCCTCTAAATTTATAGGAATAAGAAATAAATCCTTGCCTCGTACAAGTGATTACTATTTTGTGATAGAGGAGTCTATTATACGTAGTCACACCTAATGCTAATAGCTGCATCTACCCACAGGGCAGATACGTTTCCCTTTGTCCATTGTTTTACCAGCGTCTGGCATACAGGAGATGCTCAAAAGATGTTTGCTGAATGGGTGGTTAGATAGAGGGATAGAAGGATGGGTGGATGGATGATGGATGGAAGGATGGATGGAAGGACAGATGGAAGGAAGGATGGGTGGATGGATGGATGGATGGAAGGAAGGAGTGGAGTGAATGGATGATGGATGAATAGATATATCTGTTCCTACCTTCACTTACATGGACCAAAGTAGCACAGAACATCTGAGATTTGCCCAGAATTGCTTGTCACTGTCATAACCTCCAATGCCCATTGGCCCTCCATCGCTCCAGAGTCCCAGTGCCACGCTGAAACTTTTGTCCCTGTTTACTTCTTGTGCCTATTTATTTCTCTAGTTTCCTGTCCACCCTCCAGGGCTTCTCTAGGAATGGACACTCTTTAAGCAGCAAGATCACAGCATGCACATTCTAGTTAAACACAGCCTCCCCACTAAAAGACGCCTGGGAGTAAACCAGGGGTTGCTAACCACCCATCAGTGTGCAATATAAAAAGGAGCATTATAAAAATAAAAATAAAAACAACGAACGAGTATTGTACTCTATCCCGACCCGCAGGTGAAGTCAATGAGGACCTTAGAGGGGGAGTAGGGATGAAAGGGACAAGAGACACAAGGAATGGAGACAAGACAAAGTTCTGATCAAGTCTCATTTATTCAACAGGAGTTCGAGGTATTTATAGGGAGAAGGAGTGAGGCCTAGCCCTTAAGGTGAAACACCTGTCCTAGTCCTTAAGGACAAACACCTGGCTTACGGGAAAGAGAGAGGGTTTGGGGTAATTGAAACCTAGCCCGAGGTTAGTGCTAACGTGGCTGAAGCTTACTACAAAATGGCTGTCAAGCACAACAAGTTTCCCACAGTACTCACCGTCAGTCCTCTGGAGAATAAATCATGAACACAGGTGTGCAGCTGATAAAGTTGAAAGTCAGGTTGCCTTCCAAGGGTTAAACTAATTAAATCAGTGCCTAAGAGGAGGTGATAGAAATGAGGCTGAGGCTCAGGGTAAAGTCACTTCACTGCTGCCTGGTTAGTAATATTAATACATCTATGAGGAAGAATGTCTCGGCAGGAGGAGGTCCAAATAGAAATTGGAGTGTGGGGTGGGGGGAGGGTATGCACACACTTCTCCAACAGTGTCCCCGCAGCCACTGTAATGACTTGTTTGAGGCTTGGTTTACGCCAGCTGTTATAATGAGATTGACTGACCAGAGTGTGTTCACACTGAGCAGGCGTCAAAGGCCTCACCCGGAGAAGAGGTCGCTGGGCCCAGCCTAGAGTGTCCCAGGTCGGGGACGCCCAAGAACTCTGCCTGCTAGCTGGCTCCCAGCAGATGCTGCTGGCCCAGGCACGCCCCGTGGAGCGCCACCGGCGTAATTGGATGTTCCTCCGATGCTCTGGCAAAGCCCAAAGCAGCGCTCCTCTACAGTGGGATTCGGAGAGTTTAAATTAAATCCCCTTCCCAACCACAATGGATACCGTAAGTGTGAGAACCGACATAAATCAAACACAAAAGTACTTGCAGGCCCTATAAAATGTGAAGTACTTACAGGCTTAGCATTTCAATTTCAACCTCCATTAAGACTGATTATTTCACCCCGAGCACAGAGCCTATCCCTGTGATTGCTGCCACCTGGTACATAATAAAATCTGGATATTGGCAGGCAAAATATTTAGAGTATCCACCAGTATAAATAGTAGAGAGAATACTCCAAAAGTTTTAAGTTAGTTAGATATGCTTTAGCACACACAAAACTTGACCTGTGATAGATAGTTGTATTATTTACTATTTCTTTAGTCATTGTTAATTTTATTCATTTGTATTATTTTTTTTTATGTTGTATTTATTACTTACCATTCGTTTATTATTTATAGAACCAACGAACTATTATTAATAATACCTGACACCCAGGTGTCAGACATTGTGCAAAGAAATTTATATATATATATATATATATATATATATATATATATATATATATATATATTAACTTACTCCACTCCACAACCTAATGTCCATTTTGTAGCTAAGGAGGAAGCTGAGGATCAGAGAGGTTCGGTGACTTGCCCAATGTCTCACAGCTCTTAAGTGGCAGACCTGGGTCCCCATGCCATTCATGACCAGAGAGTATAACAACTCAACCAACTGGGGGAAATGCTTGTGAGCATCTATTATTCACTCGGTATTAATTCTTATTCAAGGATTGCTTTTTAAAATTCACACTTGGCGAGACCATTTTATAAATCAAGATATAAAAGGGCCTTATTCATATTCATCATTATCTGTTATCAATTACTCTTTAATATCACTTTGATGGTTTTATCTGCCTAGATGAATTCCTTTGCTTTATTTTTTTCCAAAGAACATGTTAACTCGATCTAGCTAACTCGATCTCCCACCAACCTAAATGTACCCTCCTACTTAACCATAAGAAGTTGTGTTATTATCACATAAAGCAAATATTTCTGGAATTGTATGGCTATTAGGTTAAGTCCTTCATTCAATCACGTCACACTCATAAGCCAACACGGGCCAAATAAATGAGGCACGCTGCCCGCGGGCCACGAGTTTGACACGCTTGCCTTAATTAATCCTCACCACACCTAGTCCAGCGGTAAGACGCAATATAGTGCCAGTTTGCCAACAGGAAGTCTGAAAATTTTAGAGTTCATGGGAATGACTTCCTGCAATGATACAGCTGATAAGTGGCTCCTCTAATTCTAAACCCATCCCCTTCTGACTCAGAGGTGCACGCCTCCCCTCCTCACTCCTGGGAACCACACACACACACACACACACACACACACACACAGGCATCAGAGAGGCAAAACCGGGCAGAGTGGTACCCTGGAAAAGAGAGCGGGCACTGGTTCTGCCTGCATCCCCTTTTGCCCTGAACCTGATGCACTGAGCATCTTTCTCTAGAATCCACTGTCCTGTGGTTCACCAAGCAGCGATTCACATGCATGCTGAGGTCTAGTCCAAACCCAAGCTTCTATCTCCACTTCTGGGATATTACTGAAGCCACCTCCCCTGCTCTTGCTCTCCTTCCTACTCACTCAGCACACCTCCACCCATGCCTCATGCCTCCCACCTTCCTTTCCCCAATACAGTGGCTCTGCAGACCCTTCCGAGCCCTGCCTTCCATCAGCGCATGGAGGCATATGATAAAAGCTCCGTTACTTTGCAATGATTCAAATATGGCTTTGCATTTTTCTCTCCTTTTTCCAAACGTCTTAGTAAATTCTTCCGTGGGTGAGGCCTAACCTTTATTTATTTTATTTATTTATTTCACCCCTAAGTCTCAATGAATTTCACAGTCAATCACACTGTACATTTTTAAAGGAAGCACTGCCATTTCCTGTTCTTCTTTTACATGGAGTTGAGCTATATTCCGGTTCTACCAAAGAGCAGCTAACACACTAATGTTTGTTATAATGTGCCAGTTTAAATATGGCTATATTTTTGAGTTGATTTTTAGAGAGAGGAAGGGAGAAGGAGAGAGAGAAACATCAAGGAGAAAGAAATATCAACCCTGACTGGCTGCCTCCTGAACACCCCCTCCTGGGGATGGAGCCCACCACCAGGCACGTGCCCTGACGGAATCAGACTGATGAGTCTGGGTGCACGGATCCACGATAGACGCTCAGCCACTGAGCCGCCATCGGCGGGGCCAAAACGCGCTGGTTTTCAAAGCAGCTAGAACAGGGATGCCACGCGTCCACTTCTGTCTCCCGAAGGAGGCTCCTGGCCAGGATTCTACACGAGATGCCTGAGATTCTAAATACTAGCACGTCTAAGGACCTACTCTGTCATCTGGAAGGTCGGACTCGGAAATGCTTCTGTGCCATCCCCCCCCCCCCCCCATGAAGGTCATGAAGGTCAATGTGAATTCAGGGCGAGGGCTGGGTGGTGGGAGGAGGAGGCAGGGGGTAAAAGAGGACTTTTCCTGTCAGCACTCAGATCGGCGGCACAGAACGTACAGGCCGGGGACACTCGGCCAGCTGGGTGTGGGTCGCAGGCAGGGGACACTCGGCCAGCTGGGTGTGGGTCGCAGGCAGGGGACACTCGGCCAGCTGGGTGTGGGTCGCAGGCAGGGGACACCCGGCCAGCTGGGTGTGTGCGCAGAGGAAACAGCTGTCTGGCGCGGGTGGGGACAAAGGAAGTGTCAGGCCGGAAGGAGCACGGGAAGCTCCCGCAGCTCCTCCTCCCGTGTCTGTCGGAACCGTTTCTCCTTGTCCCAGACCTGTGGGCCCTGCACCCCATGTTCCCTGAGACCAGTCAACGCGGTCGGAAAAGGAAAGAACACACACCATTTTTTGGAACTAGTGGTGCGTCCTGGATGTGCCCCCCCCAACCCCCACCCCCACCCTGGCAGCGAGCCCTGAAACATTTCCAGACCCGCACCCCTCGGTGGGAATGAAATCTCTGCTCATTAAAAGACACTGCATTTTCAGCTCTCTGCCTCCCGCACGCAGCTTTGGATTTCGCCCACACACACGCCTCTCGCTCTCTTCTGCTTCCTCTTTCTCTCGTTCACCGTAATAAATAATTATGTGAACATATCAAGTAATTAAAGCTCTTCAGGGGTGAACTCACCCGCTGAGAGGAATTCTCCAGCATATATGAAAAGGTGGCTCCATCACATGCTAAATTTTGTTCAAAACACATTATTTTCTGATTTTTGGCAGTAAGAGAACTGATTTTGTTCCAACACAATACTGCATGCATCCTTTTTTTTTTCCCCTTGGTAGCTTTATCTTTTTTAAGCTACATTTGGGAGAAAAATCCCATTGACCAGAACAAGTCAGAGAGAAATTAGATAGATACCAATATTTACATTTTCCTTCCTGTCTTCAGTTTGTACTTTGTGTTTCTGATAAAGAGAGTGAGAAGCCAGGAGCAGAGATAGTGAGAAGAAAATGATGATAGGAAACCAGTGGAGTCACCTCTATTTTTTTTAATTGCCTCCCTGTTACTTGAAGCGGGGGGAGGGGATCCCCCAGACAGCACACTCAAGTGCACGTCTGCTAATCGAGCGGTGATGTGTCTGACTTTAATCTGTGCAACCAGCCCCCCGCCGTGTCCTGTGCAGATGCCATGTCCTCTTAACGTCAGCGTCCACTGGCCTCATTCCCATCCTCCCGAACACGTTCCCGGGGACATTTCGTAACCAGCCAGCATGGGGAGCAGCCCTGCGCTCGGGCAAAAGCTAACGTGCTGGTGTCAGACACTTAGGCCCGGTGTGCCTTCCACGAGCGGCTTGGAGCTCACCCATAAAGGAAGGTGGAGTTGAGGAAGTCACCGTAGAGAAAAGCCACGATCAGAGCCGATGCCTCCATTTCGGGGTCCATTTCGGTCCCGAATTCTGGAGGCGAGCAGGCACCGTGTGCAATTTCCTTTCCTTGTGAAAGAAAGTGAAGAGACCAGGCCTCTCACCACCCCTGCTGCTGAGGAACCCAGGTGGACATGCAAGTTAACCCCTTGACAACAGTCATGAGAACTTGTGGGGGGCTGTCCACTAAAGAGCCCCAGGACAGAGTCCATCTTGGAATCCAGGCAATGATCAGGATTCCAGAACACACACATGTTCAGAAAGTCACCCCCTTCCTCATAGGTGGATCCGACAATTCCCCTCTTTGCTTAAGTGTCATGTCTTTTAAAGGCAAGAATACCCAACCTCCACCAATCCTATATAATAAAAGGCTAATATGCAAATGGCCGTCACGCCCTCAGGCATAACCACCGATAAGGAGGAGGCTGAGTGTGCAGCAGGGGAGAGCAGGTGGGTGGGGCTGCGTGTGCCACGGGTCATCAGGAGATGTATGGAGCACCTCTGGGTCCCTCTCCCCCACCCCAGCTCCCGCGGGTGGCAGTGGCGGCTCCCTCGGGCAACGGGTGGCCTCCTGCACGCAATTTCACGCACTGAGCCACAAGTTATTGATAACTCTGAAGTTGCCTCCAGGTTGCAGATCTCTCAAAAAAGTAGGACCATGTGCCTAAGGCTCTGAGGGACTTTAGATGCCTTTAGATGCCTGATGCAACAGCATCATCTTACAGAAGAAGAAAGGAGACCAGGGAAGATTGGATGCTAGGTCAAGGTCACAGCCCTGGATGGCAGGGCTAGGCAGGACCCATGTAGCCATGAAGCTTTGTACAGCACAAGGTGCCTTTCTCAACCACTTTTGTCCACATGGGTTCTCTCAGAGGAGCCCACAGGTTAAAGCTTGGGCCAAAGGACAGATGAATGGGGACAGGAGAGGTTAGAGGATTGGTTCCCAGTCCTTTTTTGGCCGTGCCCCACCTAACCATCTCTAACATCCTGACTGCCTCTCCTTCCCCCACATATAATTCTTATTATTCAAAAAGTGACCTCTGTTCACATGCAGGAAGCATAACATCATTAACATGTTGTTCTAAACAAGTTTCCAAAGAACATGGCATCCATGAAACAGAAAAATAAAAGAACAAAAGGAGAGTCCAAGTACTGAGGGAAAAAATCACTAAGAAATTGTTTAAAAATAACATGAAGTGATATGAAAAAAGTAGCAAATAAAATTTCAAAGCATATGATTGAGAGCTGAAATACATAAATATGTCACAATATCTACTTATGGACTGTATGTGAGGCCCTTAGGACCATAAAGGAAGGGTGAGTTTAGGAAATAACCGTGGAAAAAAGCCAACGGTAAAAGGCAAAAAATTCACCATTAATAACTCATTCTTGAATTGTCCCCCTTAAACATCAAACTGCACCCCTCCCGTGGGGCGTGTGTCCCACACTGGGAACCACTGGGTTAGAGGGAAGAGAGAAGAAAGATAAGAGGGGTACAGAGAAACCTGTGTAGAAAAGCCAGAGCAGAAGTTTATAGGGACATATTCAAATTCCCATGGTCCCCTTCCCCTTTTCCATGATTCCTTATAATAGTGAGAATTGGTTAAACTATTTTTTTTCTTTTCCTTGGACAGTGATGATCAGTGGAGTCAAAAAGACTACTCAGATGACCATGTGACCTCAATGAGAAGAAGCTGGAGAATAAACTAATTATTCAGACAGTCATCTTTCTTTTCCTTGTCACCGTTGAAATGATTTATGACATTATATGTGGGTGTCAGCTAAAGAGGTTCCTGAACATGTTTTAAAGCCTTTTTTTTCTTATGCTTTCCATTTCCAGTGGACAACAGTTGGTGATTTTTTAATTTTTTTAATGTTCAATTTGGTTTCGATAGAAACATAGGCCGGTTAAGCTCATTTAAACTCTACTGTCTCTTGCTCCCGACATTAACCACCTTAAAAGGAGCAGCTTTCTTAGGTCACCTAGCAACGCATTTCCTTAGTAGGTTCTTTAGAGCCGTGGTCAGCAAACTACGCCCCCCGGGCCACATGCGGCTCTTTGGCCCCTGGAGTGTGGCTCTTCCACAAAATACCACGGCCTGGGTGAGTCTATTGTGAAGAAGTGGTGTTAGAAGAAATTTAAGTTTAAAAAATGTGGCTCTCAAAAGAAATATCCATCGTTGTGCTGTTGATACGTATTTGGTTCTGTGGACTAATGAGTTTGCCGACCACTGCCTTAGAGCATCAGACCAGTAAACGTGCTCTCAGAAAGAGATGCATGGTTTAAAAAAACATATGGAGAAAGAGCACAGGTATATCTGCCACTGAAAAGTCACATGGGTCTTAGCCAGGTAGCTCAGTTGGGTGGGAGTGTATCTGGATATATCAAGGTTTCAGGTTCATTTCCGGGTCAGGGCACACATAAGAAGCAACCAATGAGCATAAGTAAGTGGAACAAATTGATGTCTCTCTCCCTCTCCCCCACCTTTTCTCTCTCTAAAGCAGTGGTTCTAAACCTTTCTAATGCCGCAACTCTTTAATATAGTTCCTCATGTTGTGGTAACCCCCAACCATACAATTATTTTCGTTGCTACCTTATCACTGTCATTTTGCTACTGTTAATGAATCATAATGTAAATGTCTGTGTTTTCGGATGGTCTTAGGCTCTACAGCAGCAGTTCTCAACCTGTGGGTCGCGGCAATGGAAAGGTTGAGAACCGCTAGCAGGATCAACTAAGATCATCAGAAAATACAGATATTTACATTATGATTCATAATAGTAGCAAAATGACAGTGACGAAGTAGTAATGAAAATAATTGTATGGTTGGGGGTCACCACAACATGAGGAACTGTATTAAAGGGTTGCGGCATTAGAAAGTTGAGAACCACTGCTCTAAAGTCAATGAATACATTTAAAAAAAAAAAAAAGACAAATCACATGTTGCTTTGCATATTAAAGATTCTGTGAAGTTTCACATGTAATACCATTCTTTGACTACATTGAATTCAGCATTTCTCAAACGTCATTTGCCTATAATTTACTAACATGCTTTGGGATCTGTGTGTTCCAGAAAACACATTGGGAAATGCTGACTTAGCTGACGTGTACATAGTTATAAAATTACCATCCACTGTCTTCCTCCAAATGAGGAAAAATAACCTGAAGAATAAAGGCATTAAGGGTGAGTTTTTTTTTTTTACCATGGAGGAAAATCATAGCCTTAAAACAGGGTTCTGAGAAAATATCACCTTGAAAATGTTTAAGAGAGGGGTACTCTGACATAATTTAATGTTAATTCTCAACACCCATCACATACATCTCTCCATCTCCTAAACCTTGCCCTACAATCCCGGATTTAAACAAGTTCTGGGACACGAGAGCTTGAGGTGGCAGCCGGAAGAGTTAGTTATAGTCCCTGCACATGGGGTTCAGCATTTGGGATGCCCGCACTGCCTGGGAAGGTCAAGTAGCAAGGTCGTGTCTGTGAGCGAGGCTCGGAATGGTCTCTGAATGGAGAGGGTATTGTTTCCTGTTTATCTTTTATTACAAAGGGGATCAGGTGTTTGCCCGTAAGAATTACACTCGAAGCAACATGCAGTTCTATTCTGGAATATGCCCGTAGACTACAGACATGTCTGTTTAAATAAACATAAAACCATGACTATCCTACAGTCAATGAGACAGTGGCACTTAGGAGCAAATGGCTAACAAAATCCACTCACATCCCCCCTCCTCCTGAATGAATGACTCAACTTTGAGATTATCCAGAGTTTCCAAGAATCAAGAAGAAATCATCCCAAAATTTCTGATATTTTCTTACATTCCTAGGTAGTTTTGTTTTGTTGTGTGTGTGTGTGTGTGTGTGTGTGTGTGTGTGTGTGTGTGTATTGATTTCAGAGAGGAAGGTGGAGAGAGAAATAGAAATATCAATAATGAGAGAGAATCATTTATTGGCTGCTTCTGCCCATCCCCTACCAGAGGGTAGGGGGATGGATTTGAGCCTGCAACTTGGGCATGTGCCCTTGGCCAGAATTGAACCTGGGATCCTTTAGTCCATAGGCCAACGCTCTGTCCATTGAGCCAAACAGGCAAGAGCTAGATAGAGTTTTTAATTTGTATGCTGTTAAACAGCACATGAAAAAGGGTGTATTTTTATTCTCCCATTTTTGTCAAAATACTCAAAATATTGTCTCTGAAATAGCACAAAACTGAAGAATCCAGGCCAGCATTCCTGGCTTGGATTAATACGTGTTCCTTACTTTTCGGCATTTGGTGGTTTCCGCGTAGGGACTGGAGGGGAATTATTAGCTGCGCGAGGCTGGGCGTCCTGGCATCTACTTATTTTGAAACCTTTCATTTGTAGCGACAGCTGCAAGGTGTGCCTTCAAGGATTTTGCTTTTTTTGATTTATGCTTTTATACACTCAAATCTCAATTGAGATATCCTCGCTTCATTCCATTTTCTGACCTCACACAATCAAGCCGGGGTGACCCCCAATCTCTTAGGACTGGGCTACGTTCCAAACCAGGTTATGGAGGGACAAGGGCAGAGAATCAAAGCCACACATCACCCCGGCCCCAAGGAGACACTTCACGGAAAGCCGCGTGAAGGCCGGCCAATCCGCAGACCTCATTTATTTGCCCGCGTGAGAATTCTCCGCTCTCCACCCTTTGAACTTTTGACATTATTTTTGAGAGAGAGAGAGAGAGAGAGTGTGTGTGTGTGTGTGTGTGTGCTGTTTATACCACACACAAAAGCCAGACAGATGCGCGGTTTGGCATGGAAATGGGCTTTGTGGAAACCAATGTTCTCTCCTTTCCTATTTTTTTTTTTAGTTTATTTTTTTGTTTTTCTGTCCCCGGCGAGGATGCACACGGCTGACATGCATCGCCGTGGCTGACACATGAGTGAACATCCCCTGCATCTGTTTCTGGTTATTGTTCTCCTCCTGACACGCTGTCACCGGGCCCACGCAGTGAGGCGTGGCGGGTAATAAAAGCCCCTCGGAGCCTGGTCAGGTGGAAGCCGCATCAATAAGGCTGTGTGGGGGGGAGTCTCTGGAAATGAGGCGAGCCTGGGTGTGGGAGCACGTCTGGGCTCCCCCCGCCCCCACGTCTGTCCGCAGGGAGGTCCGTTTTCACTTAGAGAGAAGCTCTGCGGGACCAGCTGGGAAATTGACTGGATCTATTTCCCACAAAAATCTTTAAGAAACAAAAGAAAAAACTCTTCATTCCTGCAGAGTGCCCTGTCTGATCGGGAGGTATATCCACCTGGTTCCATATAGATTTTAAAAACGTGATTTTAAAAACCGCACTTTTGTGACCGAGCGCGGAAATGGACGTTTGGCACTGAGTAACAAGTGAAGCCAGGATAAGCATCCCAGGCCCTATGTGATTCTTCGTGCTGTTATCCCATTGAGCCTGATAACACCCTCCGGGAAATAAACATTTTAAAAGATATATTTTATTGATTTTTTACAGGGAAGAAGGGAGCGGGATAGAGAGCTAGAAACATCCGTGAGAGAGAAACATGGATCAACGGCCTCTTGCATGCCCCACTGGGGATGTGCCTGCCACCAAGGTACATGCCCCTGGCCAAATCGAACCTGAGACCCTTCAATCCGCAGGCCGACGCTCTATCCACTGAGCCACACTGGTTAGGGCAAAATAAACATGTTTTTACAGCGCGGGTTCTCACCGAGAAAGCCAGTGGCTAATGGGGAAGCAGGGGCTTGCCTCACCTCACCATGCACCTAGCAGCTGGGAGAACCTGCCATCTCTCTCCCATCGTGAGGATGGCGATGACATCATTGCTCCGGGGGTGTGCCCAGGGTGAGCACCAGGTGTCTGCAGGGTGGGCCAGGGCCGTGGTCGGTTTATGGAGCGTTGATACATCACTACGTGATCCCTGACGGTCGTTATGTAACAACTCAAGGCTCTTTCCAAACCCCAACTTCTGTGCTGTGAGGAACTATTCCCCACAGTGAGCGAGAACAAAGGAAACAGCATCCTTACCCTATTCTTTTATTATTTCCTCCAAATACATGTTGATGGATTTCAAAGAGGAAGGGAGAGGGGGAGAGAGAGGTAGAAACATCAATGACGAGAGAGAATCACTGATCGGCTGCCTCCTGCATGCCCTATACTGGGGATGGAGCCTGCAACCCGGGCACGTGCCCTGACCTGGAATTGAACCATGACCTTCAGGTTCATAGGTTGATGCTCAACTCCTGAGCCACACCACCGGGGCAATATGCTTTCCCTTTTCAATCGTGCCTCATCAAAGGTGTAAGGTCTGCTGAGTTGTTCTCTTTATAAGATCTTTGCTTTTCCTTACTGCACACTCTTAAGGACACTCTAGTGCCAGGTGCAGTTCAATCTGACTGAGCTCACGGGGTCTTGATCTCGGCACACAGTGCACCACGGCTGTGATTTATAAAGCACAGCCCCCCCGGCACCTCAGGACCCCGGTGGATTGAGGCTTCTAAGTGAACACCAGTGCTATGAATGCGAATGTCAGGCCGGCTCTAGAAACGTCCCTAAACTCATTTCCTGCAAGTGAGAGAGGGAATGCGGTCCGAGGGAACGAGGGGCTGTGGGGGGGATGGCAAACCCCGTAAGGAACGAGGTTGATACCCAATTAGCTTCTTTTCATCTGATGGGCTTAGGGAGGCCAAGGAATCCCAAGATGGCTCCGGCTATTTCCACTATGGCGAAGAGCGACACGGTCTCTTTTTAACAGTGTGAGGTCGCAGGAAGGAAGGGCAGAGGAGAGAAAGGGACAGAAGACCTGGGGAGGGCGGTGAGCATAGAGAACTCCCGTGGCCAGGAACACGTCTGCTACAACAACAACGATGACAAAAACAGAAAGGAAATTAAAAAATTAATAACTCCGATGCCTGGTCCAGGAAAATAATTACCATCAAGTAGGCCAATTTTTCGTGAAGCACTCGATAATCTCTGACATGGATGTAGGAGCAGAGCACTTACAATACACGATGACCAAAAAGTCCCTCTTTTAAAACGGACTTCCCGCACAAATCTCGGTGTGTCCTTTTTTTCTTCCCGTCTTCTATGCTCCGCCGTTGGGTCTAAAGACAGTCCGGGAGCTAAATATATATTAATTAGAACTCTTGGGGCTGGCATCCGTGAGATACAATTATACCAAGCGGATGCCATTCCCGGCTCTGATAGCTTCATTTAAATTCCTGAATAAAACATGAAATATCTTTAATGAGAAGCGAATAGAGTTGTCAGGAGGGAGTAGTTCTGATATTGTTACTAGTTGGGAGATGGAGAAGATGAAGATGTAATGTGAATACCTTCCATTTTGTATTTAAGAAAATGACGGTTGTTGGAAAAGACAGATCCCTCTTCTGAGACGCGCTGTGTGTGCCGCAAACATGGAACAACCGCTGAGCCGCACAGCACCGCCTCCTCCCAGGGACGTGCAGCCGTGGCCCGCCGGTGAATCCGCACACACAGACCTGCTCGGTGTGTTCCCAGAGAAACGCCTGCTCGAAAAGCATCTCACTCCCCTGAGCACATCCCAGCTTCCTGCGGGGCACAATGACATGGCCATAAACATATTCTGTGGAGAGGCAGAGGGACGGACAGATGTGCAAATTTACTGCCAATTTCTCTCCCCTTCAGGACAGCCTCCGCTCAGCCTGGAGGAAACAGGTTAGTGAGATCACGGGGCTAAGGAGCTGGGGCCACACGGCTTCTTGCCTCCTTGTTGATCACAGGCCCTGGGACGCCAGAGCCCGCAGCCCAGGCGAGGGTCAAAGCCTATTCACCTGGTGAGCTGTGGCTGGGGTTTCCTTCTCTTCTTTCCAGGGGCTGCCCTTTCGTCACTGTGTCATAATGAAAAAAGCAACAGGCCACCTTCCACTCAGACTGCTCCTCTCTTAATCCCAGGTGACCCTCAAACGTCGTAGAAATGTTTGCAACCATAAGTGGTGCTTGCGATGCATGCCATTAAAAGGGGGTGTATAGGTGCATTGTGGCTCAGTGATTGAGTGTCCATCAGTTCAATTCCCTGTCAGGGCACATGTCCGGGTAGTGAGCTCGATCCCCAGTGTGGGGCATGCAGGAGGCAGCCAGTCAATGACTCTCTCATCAGTGATGTTTATATCTCTCTCCCCCTCTTCCTTCCTCTCTGAAATATCCTAATATATAAAAACCCTGGGTCTGAACCACCAGTAACCACCAAGGCCCGACCAACCGGAAGTCAGTCCTGCAGCCAGTGCTTACTGCTCCTGCTGCAGGTGCTCTGCCTCAGCACTGAGTGCTAAGAGGCCTACAAATGAGGATGAGAGACTGACCTGAAGAGAGAAGCAGAACTGATCCGTTGCCTCTGTGGCAGCTTTTGATCAGCACTTGCCTCTCTCTTTCTCTCCCAGTCTGGCCAGCAGCACACCTCCATTTCTCTCCAGGCCTCCACCAAGGATGCTGATCAGTCCTACCTTTCTGATCAGGCCCTTTGATAGGCCCAGAAATGCTGTCATAGAAACCAAGCAATCAGAACCAAATATGGGTCACCTGTGAGGAACCAATGGCTACCTAGGAGGTGGAGCTTTTGACACTGACTGGCATAGAAACTGACCAATCAGAACCAAATATGGGTCAATTATGAGGAGCTAATGGCTGCCTAGGAGGCAGAGCTTTTGATGCTGACTGGTATAGAAACCAATCAACCAATCAGAACCAAATTAATTGGTAAAGGAGGGTAGTTGGGGGCAACCAGGTTGGCAGGGGAGGGCAGTTAGTGGTGATCAGGCAGGCAGGCAGGTGAGCAGTTAGGAGCCAGTGGTCCCAGAATACGAGATGGATGTCTGACTGCCGATTTAGGCCCGATCCCACAGGTGTTCCCAATTAGGATGCAGGATGGGCTGAGGGACGCCACCCCTCCCCCCCCCACACACACACACACTGTGCATAAATTTCATCCACCGGGCCTCTAATATGAATGATAAAATGGCAAAACAGGGACTGAACAGACACCAGAAGAGTTTCCCTGTCCTGACACACTGAAGCAGGTTGCCCTAATATAAGAGCCTCAACATAAAAATAGCAAAGAAAATAAGTTAGCAAAGAAAATAAGTTCAGTGATGATTTATACCTAATTTTAGCAGGCACTTGCCAGCCAGATCAAGAGATCAGGACAGTGAACACCTGGTCCTAACCTGTGACTCCATGTTCTTATCTCTCTTTTGACCAAAAGGTGGAAATTTAGTATCATTGGTTCCCACAGGTTCAATGTGAATGCCCTTTATTGACAATTTCTTAGGAGACGTGCCTCAAAACTTGGGACTAGATGCCTTCCCTCTACTCACTATCCTCTAAGATCTCCTTAAAGTCTTCTCTTGGGTCCTCTGCACCCAACCAGATGGCAAGCAAAGAGTAAGAGCAGGAAGAGAGGTCCTCAAACAGGGAATTTTAGGACCCACCATCGGTTTCTTTGCCAGGTAGGTATTCATCATGTCCAGGCCCCTTTTCTCTGGCCCATCCTCCATCTTGACAGAATGGGTGGGGAAAGGAGGTTGCCATGGTACACAGGAAAGGGAGGAAAACCAAATTTGAAAAATACTTGCAGCCTCCCCTCTACTAGACTTGTCTGTGTCATTTTAGAGCAAGCAGCGAACTTCTCCAGCGATCCTGAAGCTACACCTACACAACCTCCAATGAAGGGACACGATCTCAGTTATCCATGGCTGCATACCGAATTACCCCAAAACGTAGTGAGTGGCTTTGTTCAACAGCACTATTATTCCTCAGTGTCTGTGGGTCAGGTCCAAGTGTGACTTATGTAAGTGGTCCTCTGGCTCGGGGTCACTCCCAGCTGCCCTCAAAGTGCCAGCCAGGGCTGAAGTCAACTCTAGGCTCATCAGAGGGGTGGTGTTGCTTCCAAGTTCACGCAGTGTCTGCTGGGAGGATTCGGTTCATTGAGGCCCTCAGTTCCTTACAGACTCATCAGCGTGAGCCACCCAAGAAAGGCCTGGGAGAAAAGGGTAAGCAAGACGGAAGTCAGTCATTCATAGCCTCGTCTCCCAAGGACATCCCATCACATGTGCCATAATCTATTCATGAAAAGCAAAGTCCTTAGGTCCAGCCAAATTCAAGGGGAGGACATTACTCAAGGGTGTGCATGCCAGCAGGTGGAGATTGTTGCCAGAATAAAGGGGTCCATTTGCTTGGGAGCATCAGGGCCCAAGCAAATGGGAAGAAGAGTTTGCAGCCAAGAACATAAGCGTTTATTAACTGAGGAAATGGCCCCAATCCCGGAGTCACAGGGAAGCGAATGCTCAGAGACCTGTCCCCTTTCCCTTCCTGATGGCGTCCAGAGGGTGGGTTATAGAGAGAAAAACCTCATTAACCATAGTGGCCAAAGGAGTTGGGGTTCATGAGTTCCCCTGACTGGCTGGGGCCATGGCAGGGAGTAAGGATCGTTGTATCAGGTCCTCGTGGCAGCCATGGCATAGTTCTGTAGGGTTTTGTGAGGAGGGAGTACATAGGGTCACTCAGCTTTCATGGGTTTGGGGTTAAAACACAACTGGAATCAAGCTGTCCTCTCTTGCTTGACCCACACTCTGTCTCTGTGGCCAACAGACGTGAGGCTCTGTTCTGAAGACAGCACCATAGATGCCCACCGGAATCTGATGGCCTAAGGGCTTAGTGATGAAGAAAGGAAGTGGACAGACGAAGGGAGGAAGGATCCTGGGAAAGAAAGAGAGTTTCTGTCCAGGTACAGGATTCCTGAGAGCTGTTTTAGGGGCTGCAGACCACAGAGACCATAAAAAAAAAAAAAGAAGAAAGAAAGCTATAAATGCCCACACTATGGGAGCCGAGTTATTGAATAAGTCACTTAATAAACAGTGTAGGAAATAAATAGTGATGGGAGGCAGAATGGCAGAGAAGATTTAGGGAAAGAGAGAGGTCAAGCCAGTAAGTGTGTCCAGCCAGTGGGATACATGGGGTGAAATGGAAGCTTGACCCTGAATGAGGAAATTGCTGCCGAGCTCCTGGAAAGAGCCAAACTGAAGAAGGAAATACAATGAAAAGCAAACGAGTGATTTTAGAGATCGGAAAAATACGTATTGCAAAGATTTTCAGAGCCATAGTCACAGCTACCCTGTGGGCAGCTGGGAGAATTCCGCAGGTCTCCGGGGGTGCCAAGAGTCACTTAACAAGCTCTCGGGGGACCTGCGTGCTGCTGGTCTGAGGACTCGGCGGAGCGCCTGGCCGTGAAGACTCAATTAAAACGGCCCCTTTATCTCCGTGGCCCTCAGACCTCGGCGGGCATGGCGATGGCCTGCAGGCTGTGTCCCCTCAGAGCTGCAGGTTCGGCTTCAGCAGGGTGGGGGCAGGGCCCGGGCCCTCCGAGGAGAGTAAATGAGGAAGCTGTGCCATCTTCCCGCCCTCAGGACCGCACAACTGATAACTGAAAAAGGTTTCCCCTCTCCTCTGGGGGGAGTGGCGGGGGCAGCCGGGAGAGCTGTTTAGAAACCCTGAGACCTCTGGTATAAGATACCAAGGAGCCATTAAAGCACAGTAACAAATGCCTTCATTAGGGCCCGGACGGGGAGCGCTGTAAATCTCCTAGGTCCCTCCGAAACACCTTCCCTCCCTCACTTCTGCAGCCAGGAGTCCCCCGTTCCTTTATAAACATCCCTGGAACAACAAAATCAAAGCCCTCCGAAAATGAGCTTATGAACACTAAATGCTATTTACGACTCTCCCGACAGAAGCTACAGTAGAACTCATTGTAATCTTGCTGCTTACTGAAAGTCCTGCAGGTACCCCCGCACCCCCTCACAAACTACTTCAAAGATCTTCAAAATGTCAGCTGGAAAACAGGATGAGCTCATGCTGTGCATCACAGGGACTGTGCATCCCTGCTTCAGCCCACCCCTTAACAGCCCCAGGAGCCCGGAGCTCAGAGGTAGCCAGGTGCCGGACTGACCAGCCGACCTGAGCGGCCGGTGAATGGATCACTCTGACACACGTTTCCGTGAAAGAGAAGGCTAAGGGGCTGTTCAGCAGGAGGCACCAAAAGAGCCCCAGTTGCCCGCCTCCTCAGGCTTTTGTCTCAACAGCTTGAACCCAAATTAACCTCTGGACACAATCAGCAGGTAAGTATCCTTGAGAAAGCACCTGCTTCTACAAGGTCGGGTCTTAAAGACAAAGCAGAGAGATTCCAGTAAAACACCCGGGGGCTCAGACTTGTTTGGAAAAGTCAAGGCAGGGGCTGCCGCCTTCAGCTAGGTCCCCTTCAGAGGCCCCCGACCTTTCGGAGAATCCTCCTTACAGACTTTCCAACCAAGCCCTGTGCTTCCCCTCAGCTGGATGAACCGGAAATCACTGGATCACTTCCAACCCCGGCCTGTGCATTGCTGTTTTCTCTAATGGCATACTCTTCCCTCCCACGTCTGTTTGGCCTCTACCTTCTCTCCTTCTCTCCAGTCTAACACTTCCACCTGCCACGTGTCCCTCCCGTAAGAGGCAACATCTTTCCATCAGACGGGGAAATTGAGAAGATTTCGCAAAGGCAGCTGATGGCAGCTCGGAGTGGCAGGTGAGGAAGAAGGAAGCACCTCTTCAGTGTGGAGGGAGAGGACACGTGGTCCAGGCAAGGGGAGGTGCAGAAGGCCTGCCAGGTCGCTAGATGTGTCGGTGGGAAGGGGGTGCCCGGCCACAGGGACTCTGAGGCTTGCGGAGGGCAGACCATGAGTGCCTTGTGTGCTCGCCTAAGGGTGGAACTTCCTGCAGAAACATGGGGCCCACGATGGAGCAGGAAGGAGGCAGCATGGGTGTGTTTGGGGAGGTGACAGTGAAGCAGTCCAAGAATGGAATATTGGGGCTCAGAGTGGAGGAAGGGCTCCTGGCAGGCTGGCAGGCAGGAAGGAGTGGGTCCCGAGCAGAGACTTGGTGCTTGGGTATCATTTCTCATTTCTGGGCAGCGTGGCCGGCGGAGTGAATCCACTCACTGGAGATGAAGTCACAACCTCGCACCTGTCTGCCCGAGGAGGCTAGGCCTGGGTGCTTCCACCCCAGGCTGGAGACGTAATTCTCAGCCCACATCCTTCCCCCATCCCAACCCCACGTTCCCTGTGTCCTCGGGTTCTTTCAATGCGTGGTCCTCCATCACCTGCCTATTTCCCCTCCTCTTAGCATAGTGACCTTCCTCTGCTCCTCGAAGAAGCCGCCAGCCCCATCTTCTACTCCCTCTGCTTAGAACACTGTTCCCTGTGACTGGGTCACCGGTGTCTCCTTCCCTCCATACACCTCCCTGCTCCACTGTTACCTCCTCGGGGAGCCTTCATGCCCCGGGAGTGGGGGGAGACCATATCATCAGCTTTTTTCTCTCTCTCTGAACTTCCATCATCTAAAATGACCCAGCATCCTTCTCTGTTCAAGTCCGTATGTACTCCCTCCCTTCCTTCAGTAGAATGGCTGGATCATGAGAATAGAGACTTTTTCCCCCTGACGGCTTCATTGCTCCCACCTCCGTCCCTGCCACAAGGCACCGCACATAGTAGATGCATGAAAATTCCTACTGAAGGAATGACCCCAGGAACCGAAAAGATGGGGAGAACTGAATGAGGGGATGGTGCTCTGTTGCTGATGAGCGACCATGCAGTTTGCTCCTCCCAAGGACATTTCCTTTCTCTCTTATCGTAAGAGTCCCCCAAAGTGATGGGAGAGAGGGAACGCCCCGGCGGGGTCGGAGGGCTGGGGTGGGGTGAGGGTTAACTCTGCTGCAGGTGCCTCCCAGCGGACGGCAGTCCTGGCAGTGGGCTCGCTCACGTTTTCTCTGCATGAGGAACGCATCTATGCGACAGCCCCTGCCTATTACAGCTACTTCAGAGACCAGACAGGAGGCATTAAAAATTAAACAAGAGAGGAGTCAATTGGCTGCCCATCTTGGGTTTATAGACGGGAAAATGCTTCGTGACAGGTGGTCTCTGTAACACGAGGTGGCCTGGGAGAGACATTGCTCTTGATTTTATTTTTTAATTAACTTTTATTTTCAGCATCGCGTCCCTTTTCTTCCTGTCCCCGCTGGAGCGGATAGACGCATGATAAAAAGGCTCGCCACTGTTTCTGGAGCCGCCCAGGCCACCCCACCGCCCGGCAGTGGCGCGGGGAGGGAATTTCTTGAAAGACGGCGGTCTCAGAATTCTAATGTTACCAAGTGGGTTCCCATCATACGATCCCCAACTTCAGATCTCACGGCTGAAGGGTGTCGCGCTTCAACGCTTCGCACAGGCAGTGTCCTAATTACCCACTCCGAGCCCTGCGAAACAGCTGAAGATCCCTGCCACCCACTGCCAGACACACACCAGTGGGCTGAGCTCGTTTTCTCCAGGACCTACCACTGTGCATGAACAGAATGACAGGCGCAGGCCATCTTACTCCGTGGCATCCAGATGGGTATGTTCTGACGAAGAGCAGAGCCGTGATGAAGCTTTATAGAACGGATACACACATGCACGTCCATAATGTAGTCATTAATGTCAGCAAGCACGTCACCTCTTTCTTCACTACGAGGACAGCTGTCGATCTCACCTGACCCTCACAATCACCCTGCAAGATGCTGCGGCTCAGAGACGTTGAGTACCTTGCCCGAGGTCACACAGCTAGCAAGTGCCAGGGCTGAGCTCTGAACCCAGGCATTCCGACCCCGAGACTGTGCCCTTAACTCCCTGACAAGACCAAAGCATATGGGCGTGTGTTGGGAAATGAAGTCAGAAGGAAAACAAGAAATAACAACTGGGGAAATGTAACAAGAGCCGGACTGCGCGGGGTCTTGAGTGCCACGGGAAATCAGGTGGACGTCATTCTGCAATGAGGAAACGTGGACATCTGAAGGAGAGAGGTCTTTGAATGGAAAGGTTGACAGGACTGCACTTCATCATTGTATTTTTATTAAAAATTGTGCATGTGCGTGTGCGCACACATTTATTACTTACCTACTGTGTCCCCTCCTTTGCTAGAATATTATGTCCACGAATAGGTCTAGTTCTCTGCCACATCCTCAATGCCTACACCAACACCTGACGCACATAAAGGGCACTTTATGTACCGAGGGAATGAACCGAGGAAATGATGCCAAAAGCTCCAGTGTCATCCCAAGCTGGGGTCCCTGGGTTCCTTGAACTATACCCGCTCCAGGCTCCCAACACTGCTCTCCCACCGTGATGGTGACAACATGGCACCTGCACGGGCTCCGTGCCAGTGTCCCCACCCTCCCCTCAGACCTGGAACACGGTAGCCCAGCCCCAGGTTTCCTTGGTAGACAAGATGGCCTTGTTCAGGGCTGCTAACTCTGGACGACCTGCTCTGACAGGGACTCCGCCTCACCTCTCTCCTGAGCGGCCCCCCCGTGCTGTATGAATTGCTGCATCACGTCGCTTCGCTGGAACAGTAGCCAAGGGGAAAGGGAAAACCAAAACCCTCCTCAGAACCCACCCCGCGCTGCCCGCGCTGGCACTCGCTTCGCTGCCTCCTCGGTGCCCACCGCATTTCCCGCAGAGCACTTAACCTTGCAGGGTGTTTTTTCTGCTCCATTTTCCGTGCTACGGTGAAGGAGATGAAAGTAAATGGAGTTCACCTCGAACGGGCGCCGCTATCCCCCCACTGATGTGTGTCCCCACCCTCCCCCGCTTCCCAAAAGGGAAACACAGATACAAAGAGAGTGAAGGTGTTTTCAGATTAAAGGCATCTCAGAAAGTCCGGTAGCCAGCAACAAAGCCCTTCGCTGGGAAGGCCAAACTAGTAAAACGCCTACTCTGGATCTGGCCAGACAAGCGCATGTACATACCACAAAGCAGGCCAGACAGGACCAGGGAGCCCTGTCTTGTCGGCACTGCCCTGGGGCCTGTGCTGCTCTTTTCCTAGCGCTTGTCACACTCACCACTGGTTTACACTCCGCTTGCACGGATGTGGTTATGGTTATTTATCCCCCTGCTGCTTAAGGGTTAAAACAGAAAGTCACTTATTTCTGCTCACAAAGACACAATTTGGGGTGAGCTCATCAGCAAGGACACAGGTCTGCTCGGTGAAGTGGGCCCCCGGGGAGGATGGAGGGCCAGCTTCCGAGAGGACCATGTTGGTGCAGAGGAACCAATCAGGGCTCTTGGCTAAGAGCGTCATCTCCTCCCAGGATGGGCCTCTTCCCAAGGCCATCGGGTCTCCTCAGGACATGACAGTTGGTTTCCAAAAGCCATGTTCCAAGAGACAGAGGACAGGATCTGCTGAGACCTGGCTCAGCATTTACTGTTAAGAGTTGAATTGTGTCTCATTAAACAAAAAACAACAGTAAAAAAATAAAAAATAAAAACATCAAAGCCCTAACCAGTTCCTCAGATTGTGACCTTATCTGGAAATAGGCTCTTTGCAAATAACTCCAGAGGAGGTCATGAGAGTGGGCGCAAACCCAGGTGGAGAGAACCGTTTTTCAGCCAACGGCCATTTGGATATTTATAACACCATTCACGGGCCATACAAAGTATGGACTTAAAAATTAGCCTGCAGCCCTCGCCAGTTTTGATCAAGGAATAGAGCATCAGCCTGTGGACTGAAGGATCTTAGGTTTGATTCTGGTCCAGGGCACATGCCCGGGTTGCAGGCTCAATCCCCAGTAATGGGTGTGCAGGAGGCAGCCGATCCATGATTCTCTCTCATCATTATTGATATTTCTATTTCTCTCTCCCAGTCCCTTCCTCCTTAAAATCAATGAAAAATATATTTAGAAAAAAAGAAGACAAAATTAGCCTGCTCTATTTGGTCAAACATTTAATTAACTCACTCCTCCTGCTGCCTCGGCAGCGCTAGACCAAATGATTTCTCAGGCCTTCTATGGCCAGTGGGCCGGACTGTCCCTACCCCTGCTGTAAACCAATATGACTGAGGTCATTATAAAAGGGGGAGCTGGACACAGACACACGCATGCACCCAGAGAGGATGGTGTGAGCACACACCAGGGGAAAGACCTTGTGAAGACAAAAATGGGAGTGGTGCATATCTACAAAAGATAGCTTGCTGGTAAATGATCAGAAGCTAGAGGAGACGTGTGTGGAATAGATTCTCTCCCAGAATCCTCAGAAGGAACCAGCCCAATCAGTGGCTTTCCCTGGACGTCTGACCTCCAGAAATATCAAGGAATCCATGTCTGTTGTTTAAGCAAAAATGAGAGTGATGCATATCTACATATCGTTACATATCTACCGTCTGGGGTGCTCTGTTACAGCAGCCCCAGCGAATACACGGATACACATCAACGGTGGCCTAGATTCAAGGGAAAGCTTAAGAGAAGCATCAAAAAATCCCTGGCAGCCAAGACTGGTTTGGCTCAGTGGATAGAGCGTCGGCCTATGGACTGAAAGGTCCCAGGTTCGATTCCGGTTGGGGGCATGTACCTTGCTTGCGGGCACATCTCCACTGTGGGGCGTGCAGGAGGCAGCTGATCGATGTCTCTCTCTCATCGATGTTTCTTTCTATTTCTCTCCCTTCCTCTCTGTAAAAAATCAATAACATATATTAAAAAAAAAATTCTTGGCCATCATGAAGCTATCATATATAATGAAGAGGTTATGGCTATCTTTTACGTCTACTATTTTACCCGTGCCTAATCCTACTTTCATGGTGTACCATGACTATTGAAAGAAAGCACAGGCTCCATGTTTTTGTTTTTCTGACTCAAATTGGTGTAAAGGTATTCTTCTTCATACAGCATTCTTTCTGCATAATCCTACCTTTCAGTAAACAGACAGAAGGTACCCTTGTGACCCGTGGCATTGCTTCACGTCTGCATTTAAATCACAGCATTTCAAAGGAACGCCTGGCCCTCCCCCGCTCTGAGACCTCAGCCACTGCGTTTGGACAGACCAGAGATGGGTTGACACTCCAGGGAGTTAGAAACTGTCAGAGCGTCCGGTCTACCGTGTTTCTACCTCCCACCCCCATGAGTGACACAGGGAGCCTCTAGCACCTGAGACGCTCCAATCGCAAAGCCACTGGGTTTCCTTGTAGCGCGGGCGCTGGTTTTCAAAAGCCATTTCCGATGTGGCGTGCATATGATCACACCAAAGAAGAAGACAGGTGGGGGAATCCTCCTCATGACGGCACTCAGAAACTGACTCCTATTCTCCACAGTTGCCAGAATTAAAAAAAAAAAAAAAAGGTAGTAATGAGAAAATTAATTAAGCCTGACCAGGGCGCCACAGTGGTTGAACGTTGATCTAGGAACTAGGAGGTCACGGTTGGACTTCAGCTTGGGGCACATGCCTGGGATGCAGCCGACAGGTGATTCTCTCTCATCAATGATGTTTTCATCTCTCTCTCTCCCTCTCCCTTCCTCTCTGAAATTCATAAAAATATATTTTTTAAAAATTAATGAGAAAATTGCCGAAACCGGTTTGGCTCCGTGGATAGAGTGTCGGCCTGTGGACTGAAAGGTCCCAGGTTCGATTCTGGTCAGGGGCTCGTACCTTGTTGTGGGCACATCCCCAGTAGGGGAGTGTGCAGGGGCAGCTGATCACTGTTTCTCTCTCATCGATGTTTCTATCTATCTCTCTCCCTTCCTCTCTAAAAAATCAATAAAATATTTTTTAAAAAATAATGAGAAAATTAAGAGAAAAGAGAACAAAACGGTGAAGATGAAGAAAACGAAGAAGGAATAGGAGGGGGCGCAGTTACTATTAATTAGGCCACCCCTCTCTACTTGTTGCTGTTCCTGCACTGCCTTGTCCAATCCCCACCACAGTTCCTAATCAGAGGGTCTTATTCTCCCTGCTGGGCAGCTGAGGAAACCAAGGCTCAGAGGAGCGCTGAGCCTTCCACCCAAAGGACTAGGAAATGGAGAGACTGGGACTCAAATTCCAAAGCCGTGTGCCTCACCGCGGCCCTGAGCCCCCCACGCCAAACAGAGGAGCTGGCTTCTGCCACAGCACTGTGCTCCCTCGGGGCGTCCTGAGGAAGCAGCACAAAGAGGGGCAATTAAAGGCGATGGGAGACTGGGACTCCGGACCCTTCTTCTCTCTTCTGGGACACTGCCTGATCCTCCCAAATCACAGAGCCATGTTTCCCCGAAGTGCGGGCCATCCCACCATCTCCTCCCCGTTCACACACACCCATCCTTGCTCAGCGCTGTCCTCTCACAGACGCCTCGGCGCTTGCTTAGTAACTGCGGCCTCCTGGGGAAATCATGTGAAATGGGTCCATTTCTCCGCTGTCTATTTAAGACGGACAAAGGCAGGATGAGAACGGGAGACCCTGTCCTTCCAGGAGCTGGTGGCCTTTTCCTGGCCAGCATCCCCCGCCCCCCACAATGGTTCAGGTCCGAGAAACGCTATTCATTCTGCACCACCCCTTCCCCCGCCCCTTCATCTTCTTGGCTTGGTACTTGAGGGCGCACAGTCCGAAGGAAGAAGGAAGGGGTCGAGGGAGGAATGGGAGACAGGAGGTCATCACTGATAAGAACAAAGCCCCAGTGAACTCCGGAAGCCCGTAAAGACAGCCGCCAAGAGGAGCTGACTTCCAGCAACATGAAAAGGCGAGGGGAGAGGAGGAGGAAGAGGAGGAAGAGGAGAAGAAGGAGGAGAAATAGGAGGAGGGCGGGGGGGAAAGAGCAGGGTTACGGGAACTTCCTCTCCTTCTGGTGTGGCCCGGTCATAATGGTGTTGTGGTTACACAGCAGAGGCTCATAAAACAATAAATAAACCACAACCACTATGAGGAGGAGGGTCGGCTTTCCAGTGTGCTTTGCTGAAAGCCAGGGGGGGGGGGGGGGGGGGGAGCAGGGTCCCTGTCTCCTGCCCTTGATGGCAAGATTAATTTAGAGAGTAGCAAGCAGGAATCCTTACACCAATTACGTCGGGCAGGATGAGGGTGAAGAGAGAGGTGTCGTATTTAAGTTTTTAAGGAAGAGCACGGCCATTGGGTTTTTCTGGATACTATGGAGGTCTGGATTTAGAGTTAAATGCTGTGTTCAGAGCACAATTTCCATAGCCATGTCCTAGCCCACTGGTCCCCAACCTCTCTTTGGCCGCACCCCACCTAACCATCTCTAACATCCTGATGCCCACTCCTCCCCCTATGTCATATAATTCTTATTACTCAAAAAGCGAGCTCCTATTCACATAAAGGAAGCCTCAAAGGCCATGAACTTGGTCTAAACAAGCTTCCAAAGAACATGGCCTCCATGAAAGAGAAAGAGAAAAGAACAATGGAAGTACTGAGAAAGAAATCACTACGAAATTGTTAAAAAATAATAATAATATGAAGTGATATGATATAAATAGCAAATAAAGTTTCAAAACATATCATAGAGGACTGAGATGCATACATAAGTCACAATATGTATTTGTAGTCTGTATAGGAGGCCCCTAGAAATGCAAAAAAGAAAACCCACTGTTAATAACTCATTCCCGAACCTCCCCCATTGACCATCACATTGTGCGCTGTGGGGCGTGTGTCCCTCCCGCTCCCCCCGCCACTGGATCCACTGCCCTAGCCCACGCTATCGCCGAAGAATGCCTGGCTGCATCTTCAAAATGCTCCCCTAAGTGGTACATGCATTTGAATTAATGAAAGAGGCAGAAATGAAGACCCAAGGCAGGCAATTTGATGTAACCAGTTGGCCCTTTAAAATTCCTCACTTTCCTAGCACCGTTTTTCTTTTCTTTCCTTTTCTTTTTTTTTAAAAAACTAATCTAAAATTTCAAAGAGCCTCCTCTAAGATAGATACAAATGACCCTATCATTTCAACAGTACAAGATGATAGCGGGATTTAATCCTAAATTGTCCTTTTCTGAAGTGTAAGTCTAACCAAACTGTAGGTCATTCAAGCTCCTTCTCAATTATCATATAAATGTACCTGGCAAATACACTTGTTATTTCAAATCTCCAAATCCCAGTGGCTTCCTATTCAGTAGCAAATAATAGACAGATTTTTTTTTTATTTTTTGCCTGCCCTTCAAGACCCTCCAAGGTCAGGTTCCGGCCCATCCCAGCTCTCGGGTTGTTCTCTTACATGCTTTCCTCGGCTGCAGGAGATAACGTGGACTCCATGCTCCGAAGAGACCAAGGGCCTTGCCTCTGGTGGAACTGCCCTCCCCCCATGCCCTCCCTCACGGTGCCCAGGTTCAGAGCATGAACTGTGAGGGCAGAAAAAAAACAGGATTGAAACTCGGTCCCACCCCTTATCAGCCAGGTGACCATGGGCAGAGAGACCCCAATTCAGTTCAGCATGATGGTCAGTGCCTCTGCCTCAGAGGATTTCCACACGGATGGCAGGAGAAGATGGAAACAAAGACGTTGCAGCTCACTTGGCATAAGGACTAGAGAAAGCGAGGTTATTGTTGCTACACACCCTATCGCCTGACGTCAACACCCTTCAATCATGTCAACACACAGTTCAAACACAACCTCTAGGTGGAAGCCATTTCTTCCCCCTGCAAACGGGGCGGCTTAAAATGGCCTCTCCAGAGGAGATTTCTCACAGACAGCCTGCAATGCAATCACTTCAGTGTAGTAATAGAAATATCTGAGGCTTACTCATGGGCGAATCCCTGCTCTGAGCATGTTGTGTTATCTCCTCTGTCCCCACGCAGAGCCGTGAACTGTTATGATCCCCATTTGGCAGATGAGCAAACTGAGAGACGGTGAGAGCAGGTCAGGTGTCGAAGGTTGCACAGCCAAGGCAAGGTGTGCTGGGATCCGAGCCACAAAGCAGGCCCCGAGGTCTCCCCTCTTAATGGACCGGGCCGCCTAATCTCTGCCTACGCCTTATCACGGTGCCAGCGAGTGCACCGGGCATCTGTCCGCACGAGTCCTGGCACCACAATCTCATTGCAAAGGACAGGAAATGGAGTTTAAGGTCATAGACTTGGCCTCAAACTCCCTTTTAGCCATTTGCCAGCTGTGCAACATTGGGCAAGTTCTTTCTTATTTAAAAATAGCCATTTGCACAGCTGGAAAGTAACAAAAAATTATTAAAAGATTAGAAATTATATATATATATATATATATATATATATATATATATATATATATATCAAACATGTACTATCCAACAAATGGTAGGTACTCAACTAATATATTTTATTAATACCAGTTTAAAGGCTTCAGGTAGTAAGGGTCGTATTTTATACATTTTCTTTGTTCCTCTTCATAGACTTTCAGAAATCATCCCACACATCCCCCTGCACAGAGGTTCAACTCAATATATATATATATTTCTGGCAGAAATGAATGAATGCATAATGAATGTGTAAATAAAGGCCTGTGTGCTACAGGTGAATAGTTCTAGAAGAGCATGCAAAAGGGTCCTATTCAGCTGAGTTTGTGCCTTAAAAAGCTTATTCATGAAACAGCACACGTTCTTCTATGTTACGGTAGACGCTTAGAGTTTCCCTTCATGAACCAGTAACAAGGGATTTCGCCCACACGGAGGCTGCCCTGGTTCAAGGCCAGCACCCAGTCTGAGGTGGACGGAAGGCAAACAGCTCCACCTGCTGACCCGCGGTGTCCGCAGCCCAGAAGGAGGCCCAACGTGGCTCTGTCCGGCCGCCCCAGAGCACTGAACTCCCAGCGGAGGCAGAGCTCCAGGGAAAGCTGCGTGATCACAAAAAGACAGCGTCTCAGGAAACAGAAGGTCCTCTTGCCTACCTTGACCTCCATCCTCTGCTCAGCCAATAAGCACCAGCCCTCGCTGGAGTGGTGGCATGGCTCTGGGAGGCTGGGCGCCCATGCTCTGATCTCAGCCGACATGGAGGGGCCACGCTGGTGCTCTCTGGGGCGTGCCTGCTGCATAATTCAGCTGCACTTCAGCGAGGAGACGCACGGTGGTGGGGGTCAGAGTCTCTTCTGCGTTGTGTAGACTTTTAACGACAACTGTCAACGGCTGGTGATGCCTTGGGTAGAGGAAAAAGACCATCAGAGCCTGGATTCTGTCCTCCGTGACTCACAAGCAACCCACATTTGATTCTGACCGAATGGCCTGTTTCCCTCCTTAGCATCTGCACATCATCCGCCGAGGAAAACAGTGGGAGGACCTAAGCTCTGAGTTCCACTCAGGTTGGAACTAAATAAATCACCCACAGCGTCTGAACCAGATCCTGGTGTGTCGCAGGGACTTCATAAATGCCTGGGACACGGATGGATGGATCACACTGGCTATCTGGCCTGCTAGTGCTGGGTGGTTCTCTCCCTGTGACTGGTGTCCCGCAATGCAAACCCCGCTCAGATTCTCTCTATAGATCTTCATGGTCATCTTCTTTCAATACACTGGTCTCTGGCTCCACCTTTCTGCCCATACAGTCTATGAAACGTGACCCTGGCCACCATCCTGTGTGATGCTTGGGGACTCGGACAGTAAAAGCTTCATTAAAGGCTGGTTGATTTCACTGATCTAATTCCCAGGGTCTAGAGAAAGGCTTAGAACAGAGTAGGTTCTTAGTAAATACCGTGAGAATAAGGGATGGAGCGCCTTTACAGAAGGAAGGTCCAGGAAAAGACCAGACCAGAGGGATGGAGGGGAGGAGAAAGTGGAGGGGAGAGAGGCAGGCCTCTGAGGAGAAGGGATGAAGAGCTTATGGGAGAGAAAAGGCCAGCACACGTGTCCTCAGCTCAACCAGGAGGAATTCTCATCTTTACCATCTCCACACGCCTGGCCACGCCGGGGTCCCTCCCCAATCCTGTGCTAAGTCCCCTTCCCTAGCGGACACTCCGGCAGAGCAGGGTGCCTTCCCTCCAAACCAACCACCCTGCGGCTCAGGCCCCACGTTCCAGATCGCAGTGAGTTCTCTCCACCTCATGCCCCAAAGGGTCTTTCCCATTGCCAGCTCCTGGCCCCCCCTGGCCCCCCATCTCTTCCTCTGCTGTCCTGTCTCCTTGTTCCTTTACCTCACTGCCTCTCCTTCACTCTACATGTGCTTCCTCCTCTCCTCTCCCTCTCCCTCTCCCTCTCCCTCTATCTCTATCTCCCCCCCCACGCTCACCCCACTGCCTGGATCTTTTGTCCCTTCCTGTCTCAGCGTCTGCCTCTTCTCTCCATCCCTCTATGCTTTTCTTGCTTTTGTGTCTCTCTAACTCTGTGTCTCTGTTTCTGTGTCTGTCTGT
>PVJN01015911.1:0-36142 GCA_004026805.1 Lasiurus borealis
CTTACCATGGCTGATCGGTACTTTTTTAAAAGCATAATTTTTAGAAACAGGTCCTGCCTGTTTCTCTAGGTTCGCCAGCCTCATTCCTTGACCCTCCACACACTGCTGAAAAGCCCTGGTTGTCTTCTGTTTTGCCAGTGAGACATTGTTCTAGAGTCCATATCCACATTATCTCTCATTCTTCCCATCATCACACCACAGGGTCGGTCTAGCACAGTGCCTGGCATAACCAACATTGCAAAAGATGTATGCAAAGCTGGTTATATATTAATTGAGAAGCAGTAAAGTTAAGTCTGCAGACCCGTTTCTAAAGGCTGGAGTTATTCAAAATAATGGCCAAATTCCTGCTTCGCCACTTTGGGGCAATTTCTTCACCGCTTTAAACCTTAGTTTGCTCATCTTTGGAATGAGGACATAGTATTTACCTCAAATAGACACTGTGAGGATTAAAGCAGGCAACTTCACTAAAATATTTAGTACAATGTCTGGCATATAAATGTTTAATAAATCCCATCCAGCAGTAGTGACAACAGTGACCATGATACACTGCCTCTGGATGGGTGTTCTGTGCTATCCTATGAGAGAGTGTGTAGCTGTGTCACTAAGTCTGACCAGGTGCTGTTTGCAATGAAAAAAGAACACCTCTGACTGCCTGCAATAAGATATGCAAAAATGTTCTATTTCTTTGGGTACTTGTAATATACCTATTATTAGACATTCATGGAATTTATACATTTAAAAAAAATGCCTCAGTGCCATTCTCACACACATAACTTTTTTCTTCTTCCTAAAAGTTTCCTTTAGAAAATTCCCAGTAGTAGTATTTTGGGTGACATATTCACATTTTCATCACTTTTTTTTTTTTAAAAAAGCATATTTTATTGATTTTTTTACTGAGAGGAAGAGATAGAGAGTTAGAAACATTGATGAGAGAGAAACATCAATCAGCTGCCTCCTGCACGCCCCCCACTGGGGATGTGTCTGCAACCAAGGTACATGCCCTGACCGGAATCAAATCCAGGACCTCTCAGTCCACAGGCCAACGCTCTATCCACTGAGCCAAACCAGTCTTGGCAATTTTCATCACTTTTGATATGTCTTGGCAGGTTGCTTTCTATACAGTACATACTATTTATTCTCATTTTAGAATTCCTACCTACAACCTGATTCTTCTATTTGTTTTTTAATTAAAAATGAAACCAGAATTATACTTTTCCGTGTATTCTTTATGTACTTGGCTGTGGTGATAACTCTGGCCAGTAACTTGTTTCTAGATGACTACTTCCTCACAAAGATATTAGAGACTTACTGAGGTAATATGTGAAATGTGCACAATCAAATGCACTCTATGACTAAAGAATATAAGATATTCTTTTCAGAGTCAGGAATTGCTGTTTTCTTCACCAAACACCAGGAGGCAAGTTACAGGGAGCACTGATTTCTGCAAAGTGCAGTTACTTAAGTCGGCAGCGTAATCAAAGAATACCACTTTTAGAGTATAGTGTATTACAAGAGCATATACACTAGCTATCTCAAGGAGACAGTGTTTAACTTTGAATTTTAGTTGGGGCTGCATGTGATAGCGTGTAACAGAGAGGATAGAGGTAGGCAGCCTGGAACTGATGCGGCAGCTCCATAGTCATGGTTGTCCCAGGCTCCTAATCTTGGCTCTGGTATATGTCATCCAACAGGGACTTCATTCTCCTTATCAGCTCAGGGTTACATGACGGCTGATCCCAAACAAGTCTTCCTTCCAGGCAGGAAGAAAGAAAACAGTACAAATGGCAAAAGGCAAAGGGATAGCTAAGCTTCTCCTTAAGCTTTCTTGGAAGTCATATATCTCATTGGCCCAAATGATCTTATACCTGGTTACCCCATCTGCAAGAGGAGCCAGGGAGGAAACAGTTTTAACCCAGTACATTGCCACCCTGAGCAAATTTGGGTCTGTCCAACACGGTAGAGTGGACATTGACTAGCCAACTTGCTGTATCTGCCATCGATGTAATATGTATGTTATTTTTCATTAGTAATATAAAAAAATACAATGTTGCCGAAACCGGATTGGCTTAGTGGATAGAGCATTGGCCTGGGGACTGAAAGGTCACAGGTTTGATTCCGGTCAAGGGCATGTACATTGGTTGCGGGCACATCCCCAGTAGGGGGCGTGCAGGAGGCGGCTGATCGATGTCTCTCTCTCATCGATGTTTCTGGCTTTCTATCCCTCTCCCTTCCTCTCTGTGAAAAATCAATAAAATATATTAAAAATAAAGAAACATGTTTTTTAAAAAAATACAATGTTATTTCTCTTAAACCCATTCTCCACATACTGAATGCTATGTCCTTAAACTTCTACCTCATGGGAAACCCAACGAAACCAAACCAGAGGAAACAAATGTAACTGGCTTCTCAAACCTGTTATTTCTCTTGTTCTCTGGGTCCTATTCTTAGTGCACAGTATCACCCGGGAATTTGAAATCTGCAGACAAAGAAAACCCCACTAAATCCCCAAAGCATTTCTATGACATTCTGTATCCCAGAGGAAGAAATAAAGCATTCTAGGACACGGAGTCCCTTTTCTTCTTCCAGTGCAAGTCAAAAAGATTGCCTTCTCATTTCTCCATGGCTACGGCTGACATTACTAGCTAATTAGTTAGCTAATTGGCTAGTAGTTCAGATCTAATTAGAAGTACCTGGGCTGCCTCAGGCATTAAAACCTTCTCACTGTGATTTTATGAATTTAAAACATATACTTTATATATTGGATCCTAGTTCTACCCATTTAAGTCTAATGGAGGGTCAAAGATGGTGATGAATCTTTTCTAAGGAAATGTGTTGCTTCCATTCACTAAATAAAACTTCTAACTGCTCTGGGGACCTAAAAAAACACACCTTGGAGAGCAATGACCCTTAAAGGATGTGAAAAGGCCCTCACTTTTGCTCAGTGGTTAATGTTGACCAGGAGTTCAATTCCTGGTCAAGGGCTCCATTGCAGGTTCATCCCTGCACAGGTGGGGGCACATGGGGAGGCAACCAATCAACGTGTCTCTCCCATTTAGATGTTTTTTTTTTTCCTCTCTCTCTTTCTCTTCCTTTCCTCCTACTCTCTCTAAAAGTCAATTGAAAAAAAGATCCTCAGGTGACAATTAAAAAAAAAAAAGAGGTGAAAGATGTTTTTTTTTTTAAGTTTTCAAAAACTAACAGATTATACAATTTTGCTTATTATATATATCACAGGAAGTCTTACAATTTTTCTTTCTTAAGAGTTTAATTCTCTCTTCATGTCCAGGAAAGTAATACTACATGTAAGAAATCCTTTCAACATGAAGACACTGGGTGTTGGGTATGTTTTAGGACTTTAAAAGTACAATTCAATCATATGGCCTGCGGTTTTGTGCCCATGAACGGTGGTATTGTATACTGGTGAAGGGAATGTACACTTGAGCCAAATTGCCAGGAAATTAGCTTTGTGACTATGGGCAGATTGCTTAGTTTCTCTGTGTGCTTCAATCTCCTCTTAGGTAAACTGGGGATAACATCATTAAGTACCTGGAAGGATGGTTATAAAGATGAAATGAATTCATTTCCACAAAGAAGTTAATCAAGTGCCTGGCAATGTGTTAGCAGTCAAAAACAGCCATTATTTAGCCATTAGGAATTCCTCTTCCCATTGCAACTTAAGGGCTTTCTTCTGGGTCATTTGTACCAGCGACCTCCAAAATCTAGTGTTGTGGCCAGCTTCACTTAAGATGGTCCCAATCTCCTTAAAACATATATTTAAAAATCCAAGAAGAACTCCTAACATGTTTCCTTCTACCTGTAAGCTAACAAAATAATAAAGCAAGCATCTGAAACAAAACCAAGCGATAATCTTTTACTCTGTGAGAAATTGGCATTAATGGGTCAGGCCAACCATTCCAGAGGAAATGCATTGCATCTCTAACTCCTTGAAAGGTTGGAATGTTTGAGCTGGGCCTAAAGCAACAATGTATCCCAAACAATGGTTTGTAAATAACAAGGAAGCAGACCTCCTGACTATGAGGATAAAGACATTTTTCAGAATCAGTAAACAGCCATGTATAGCTAAAGATGACAGCTTATTAGCACAAATAGAAATTCTTTCTTCCTATTCATGTAATCATTTCTCTTCCTTTTCTCATAAAAACCCTTTGCCTTCTTCACTCCATAATTGAAACACTATTTGGAGTTCTTGAATCAGTGCTTCTGGAATAGCCATTCTTTTGATTTCAAATAAAAGCTTGTTGCCTCTCACTTCGGTTTTATTATTATTATTATTATTATTATTATTATTTTCACTTTTAAGTTTAACAACTTTCTGCAAAACTTCTCAAAGCGTTCAAAGCCTGTTTAAAAATATTTTGGTTATGATTTACAGCATGTATCCATCTGATGAAGACATCTTTTTTTTTTTAGTTCTTTGTCCACTAAGAGCTCATAGATTCTGAGTATGGGTAAACACACAAGCAAGCTTTAATGTACCTCACACAAAGAGGGAAGTAAATGTTTCTTTCTTTCTTTAACATGTAAAGCCGCATCCTGTAACACGTGAGATTAATTCTTAGAGGAGTAACTTGAGGCAGAAAAGCCTATTGGATTTAAAAAAAAATATATCGGGAGTCAAATAAACCTCCATCAGCAAATATTGTTTGAGGTCAATTGGTTAAAAGGTTGGTAATTGTGATTGCTTAGTATTTCTTAGGAATGATGAAAGGAGCAATTTCCACGGACTGGAGCAGCCGTTCCTTTTCCAGAGCTGATGCACCCACCATGAAAGGAAGTCTTGGCATTCTGACATGCAATACTCTTCCTCCATACATTTATGAAGCCCCTGACATGCATCACTTCTAAGAAACCCACCCTCATTTACATGCTCCGGAGCTTAGGGGGTGTCCTCGGCAGAGGGCCTCGGGCGCCCAGGCTGGCGAGGAGCCTCGGAGAGAGGAGAGGGGAGGGGAGGGAGGTGGGGCCGGCGTCCCTCTGGGTGGGGGTGGGGGGGAGTTCGCGTGGACGAGGCTGTGGAGGAGAAAGGGTGGACGCAGGAATTCGGTGGGTCCTTGCTGCCTCAAGATGGAAGGCGAGGCTGCGGCCGGCGCTGGTGCGGAGGGAGCGGCGCGCTCTCCTCCTTCCCCGCGTGCGCCCTCCTGCGCCCCTCCGTGCGCCCTCCTGCGCGGCGGCGGGCGAGGCAGGCCGCCTCCCGCACCCGCGGCCCGATGGGCTCGCCATCCCGGACCAGTTCCCGGGGGGCCGGGCGCAAGGCCGGGGGTGCTGCCCAGGTGGACAGGGAGGGGACGCGCCGCCGTGGTCCCCGTAGCTCACCGCACCTATTTTTGTCTCTAAGCCAAGGTCACTCTCTAATGCCCAGCCCTGGCGCGGGTGGGGGCGGCGCGCTCAGCCCGGGGCCGGGGCGGGGGGGAGCAAGGCCGGGGCGGGGGGCCCTCCCCCGGCAGACCAGCCCGCACCTGCCCGCGGCCAGGCCCGGAGGGAGGCCGGGCGGCGTCCCCGGCGCCGAGGAGGGGCCACGCGCCGGGCGGGCGGGCGGGCGGGGGGACCCGCGGGGGGCGCGGCGGCGCGCGGCGGCGGCGGCTCGAGGCGCTGCGGCGCGCGTGCGTCACGCCCGCGGAGGGCTCGGTGGGCTGCGGCCGACCCGCCGACCTGGAGCCGGGCGTCCCGGGCGGAGGGGCGGCGGCCGCACCCTCCCCGGCAGCCGCGAGCGGCGCGGCAGGGCCCGGCGGGGTGGCCAGCGAGCCGGCGCCGGCTCCATTCATTCCCGCGGCTCCGCCTCCGCTCCCGGCCCCGCGGGCGCGTCCGAGGTGAGTGCGCCGCCCGTGCCCGGCGGGGCCGCGGGCTGAGGCCGAGGCTGAGGCGGTCCCGTCGGGCACCGGAACCCCCAACCCGGGCCCGCGCCCCCCGCCGTCCGCGACGCCACAGTCCTCTGCGGGCTCGGCCCGGCGCAGGCCCACGCCGGCCTCCGGGGCCCGGGACGCGCGTCCTGCTGTCCGCGCCCGGCCCGGCCCGGGGGAGGGGGCGCGGCGCGAGGAAGGGGCGTGCGGCGGCGCCCCAGGTGCGTCGGCGCCTCCATTTTGTTGGGGGGCGGGGGGAATGCCTCCTTCTTCCTTCCTTCGCTCGCCCCGCAGGCGTTCGGGTCCCCTGGGCCGGCGGGGCCCCCTCCCCTCCACGCCCCCCACCTGGAGCCTCCCCGCCGCGGGAACCCAGGTGTGGCGCCTCGGCGCTCGGCGCTGGGCAGCGCGGCCGCGGGCTCCGGAGGGGCGCTGGCCGCCCCCCAGGCCCCTAACTGCGGCCGGGCGGGGTATGGCACAGACCCCCTTGGAGGATGCAGCTCTTTGCAATCGGGTTCTTAAAGCTTAGCTGCCTCTGAGCAGTGTTTTCGAGGCCTGAGCCCCAGGAGAGCCGATGGGTGGTTTGTGGCCCCGGGATCTGCACGCACGCACACCCCCCTGACCACCCTCCGCCGGGAGGAAGGGTGAGGCTTCGTACTCGCCTTCCAGCTTCTGGGAACCGCTCTGGGTACCTGACAGGGGAGCAGGCTTTTAGGGTAACCACCTGATGCCTGCCCCTCCCCCCTCTCAGGGCGAGCCTTTCGAAACCTCAATTGAAAATGCTCACGTGTGAGGGTTTTTGAGGGCATTGGGGCTGCCAGGAAGGAAAAGTTGTAAGTGGTGATCCTGCACGGTGACACCGTTTTGTCATTTTCAAGGCTCCAGAGGGGTTCGGTGATCCTTGTTTTGCGTCGTAAATGTGCGTAAGTACCTGGCGGATTATGGTCATGCCATTTGTATTGTACCACGGCCTCGCAGACGGGGATTAAAACCCGGAATGGTGGCTGTTGCATAATACGTACACGTATTTGGGCCCGGGAAAGAGAAGTCACCAAAATGGATGTAGGTTGGATGAGTGTATCCCTCTGCTTGCACACAGTATTTATGTATTGCGCCTAAGATGTAGAGGTTGTGTTTGCAAGCAATATTTTGTTTTCCTCCTACAAGAGGAGATGTTTTTAGTGACCAATGTGTACCAGGCTGTGGTGTTTTGTGTATGTGTGTGTGTTTTAATGGAGGAAAGGACAAGGAAACGAGATGGAGAGAGGAACCTGGGAAGTCTATTTGTGAAGACTTCTGGGCAGAGATAAAACATCACAGTCTTTCACAGAAAGCTTGTAGCTGATACATTGTACTACACTCTCTTTGAATTTATGGCGAGGATTGGCTTAGGGAGATTGGAAATATCTTCCAGGAGTAGCAACATTATCCTGCTGCATGAGTAATTATAACCTAAAATGCTTTACCTGTGGACTTTAGATTCTAAAAAGTTCTTTTGAGACAGGATTGGGATCATTATAATAAATGGTATCATTTCTTTAATAAAGGTACAACATGTATCAAATACAGGGCTTAACTTATTTGGAGAAAGCAAAATGTTTTATAAGTAGCTGCTTTTGAGAGTAAAATTTTAATGTTACCTTCCTCGTTAAATTACTGTAAACTTTTCTGATTAGTTGAAGACTCTTCTGCAAACAGAGTGACTCATGTCATGTACCATCCTTCGAAGAAATGTTAGGCCTCTCATTAGTGACATGTTAGTTCTGTGGGAAGAATTATGGAGGTGAAAGGGATCTTGCACATTGAGAGATAAGTCGTGCTTTTGGGAATTTAAGGAAGCAAAGATTGTCTGCTACAGATGGAAGGTGCATGATTGGACCTATGCTTGGTCGATGGGAAATGAGATTGTTCTGTCCGGCAAGTTCACTGCTGAGTCAAACATCTTTTACATCAATTCTGTTATTACACACATCAGAGAGGTTTATAGGATTGGAGTACTGTTGTATTTGAGTTTGTAAGTGTTTTTTATCTTTACCATAGCTTGGCATTTTGCACATTGTTTTACCAGTGATTGAGAAATTGAAAAAAATCTCTCAACATTTTTATCCATTAGCTCCTACCTGTGCAACCCTTTTAAAGTCTTATGTGTGTTAATGTTCAGTCATCTGCCTAAAAATGAAAAAGATTTACTTTTTAAAGGTACCGAGAACATAAGAGGATTGACTATTAGGGCAGATGTTCAAAAAATAGTAAGGATTTTGCAGAAAGGACTGTTGGTTAGGTAAGGAAGTAAACAAAACCTTCATATTTCTATTCATTTCTAAGACTTTTTTAAAAATTCTAAATTGAAAAAAGAAGTTGCACGATTGTATTTAAGGTGATTTTCTTTTTACAGGTCATTAGGCTTCTGATCCTTTGTATATTGAAGCCTGAAATTAAATTCTAAATTTGGTATGCTTCATTGATAGTATAGGTATTTCACAATTCTTTCTGGCAACAATGAAATTTCTGAGGATTGAATTTATTAAGGAAAAGGTGTGATGATTTAAAAAGAACCAGGGAATGCCGAAACCGGTTTAGCTCAGTGGATAGAGCGTTGGCCTGTGGACTGAAAGGTCCCAGGTTCGATTCCGGTCAAGGACATGTATGTTGGTTGCGGCACATTCCCAGTTGGGGTGCGCAGGAGGCGGCTGATTGATGTCTCTCTCTCATCCATACTTCTAACTCTCTATTCCTTTCCCTTCCTCTCCGTAAAAAGTCAATAAAATATATTTAAAAAAAATAAAAAACATAAAAAGAACTAGGGTAAAGCTGATCATTTGCTAGAGATATCATACCATAATTATTAGACTCGTTGAATTTTAGAGCTGCTATATGAGAACTTATACCAGATATATCTGCTCTTTAGGAGGGATCTACTCATCTAGCCCAACGCATTCTTTGGGCCAGAAAATTTGTGACTTACCATATACTTTGTTTTTGAAAAAAGAATGTCACTTTAGTTACTACTTCCACCAATGAAATGTTAGTTTTAGGCTACACAAAAAGTAGCTTTCATTTATTCAGTAAACATGGAGTGTCTGTAATATGTTATGGGGCACAAAAACGAATACACTCCACCCCTATGGAGATTATAGTTTAGTAAAGTACTGTGGATTAAAATGTTAAGGATTCCATAAAACATAAATGCACAGAGACCTTTATAAATATGAATTGGGAACAAATTCATTTAGTAAATTTCATTTTTTTTAAGAAGTGCCAGGTTGCATTGTTGAGGGGCTGGAGGCTACATTCATAGTTTGTGCAGAGGAGAGGGTTCAGTTGCTGAAAGAAACTGAGGCGGGGAAATCTATTAGGAAGTAGAATTGGAAGAGAGTGTTGGCCAAGGAAGGAGAGGAACTTGGAAGCTGTAGAAAGTGGTCAGTTTGGTCTGGCCTGTCAAGATAAAGGAGGGTGAGAGTGAAAATAATCCACTGAATTAGAAAGTTGAGAGGTTACTGGAGGCCTGATGAGGAATGATAGCAGTTTAGTGATCGGGGAAGAATCCCATTCAGAAATGAATAGGAGCAGAGCAAGAGTCAATAAATTTTGACTTTTTGTTCCACTGTGATGGATACAGTAGTACGTGGCACTAATAAGGAATTTGGGAATCTAAAATCTTTTACACATACGAGAGCCAGTGCTTTCAAGGTTGGACCGGCTCCTGATATTCCTGATGGGACTAATTCGATTCTTAAGTTAACAGTAGTTATTCAAAGTCAGTGTAGTCCCCCAATTCAAGTCAAATAGAAATAATTTAGGTTTGAACCCTGGCTTTGCTGTTTCTAAGCTGCCTGATTTCTAAGATAATGAATCTCTCTGGGCCTCAGTTTTCTTCCTTCTTTGTAAAAAAGTACAGGTTGATCCTTGAACAACACAGGTTTGAACTAAGAGAATCCAATTTTAAAAAAAAACAACAACACCTGTACTGTTTTTGATTGGCATTTGGGAATCAAGGATGCAAATCAAGATTGTATGCATTGTCTACACCATTTTACTAGTATATAGGGGACTGCTCGGGGTTCACATCAAGTCTAGTATCATCTGAATTTCAAGGTTTCCTTTGTCTTTGTCCTTCAGTAATGGATAATTAAACAACTCTAATGCAATTTAGTGGATTCCTTTTTTTTCTCCTTAGCTGTATTTTATAATAACTTACCCAATAAATATTTGGTAGGCATTTTACTTTATCAATTTTTATGTTTCTCTTTTATTTTTTTAACTTTAAAACAATCAGTTTTGTATTTATTGTATAGTAACCATTTAACAATGCTGAAGAAAATGGATCATAGTGTTTAGAACAGGTATCTATAGTCTAAAGAGAAGATACTGCAAAATATTTTTTAATATGTTTTTATTGACTTTAGAGAGAGAGGAAGAGAATGGGAGAGAGAGAGAAACATTGATGAGAGAGAAACAGCGATCAAGGTGCTTTCTTCATGCCCCCTATTGGGGATTGAGCCCCAAACTCGAGCATATGTCCTGAACTGGAATCAAACCAGTGGTGACCTCTTGGTCATGGGGCGACTCTCAAACAACTGAGCACACTGGCCAGATGGATATTGCAAGACTTAGAAACCTAACTCCTAAGGTGATATATTCTATGGGGATAATTGTATAATCAGATGCATCAGGGATTTCCTGAGCTGGGAAACTGACCACCAGGTTAAATCCCTCGCTAGACAGATTGGTTAGGGCAGTGTTCAGCAAACTGATTAGTTAATAGAGCGGCAAACCTCAGCTCTCAAGCCGCTGTTTGCTGACCACTGGGTAAGGGGAAGAGCCTGACTGCCACATACTAGATGGATGAACTTGGGTGACTCACTTAACCTCTCCACACCCAAGGCTCCTCATTGTGAGAATGTGTTTAGCTCTGCCGTTGTGCTTGGTTGGTTGAGCATCGTCCCGTGCACCAAAAGATTGTGAGTTCAGGTTGCGTGCCCAGGTTGCAGACTCAATCCCCAGTAGGAGGTGTGCAGGAGGCAGACAATCAATGTTTCTCCCATATTGATGTTTCTCTCTTTCTCTAAAAATCAATCCTATCCTATATAATAAAATCCTAATATGCAAATCGACTGAACAGTGGAACGGCTAGTCGCTATGATGCGCAATGACCACCAGGGGGCAGACGCTCAATGCAGGAGCTGCCCCCTGCTGGTCAGTGCGCTCCCACAGGGAGAGTATCATTTAGCCAGAAGTCAGGCTAACAGATGGCAAGTGCAGTAGTACAGTAACTCCACAGCAGGTGGGCAGTACTGGACTGTGAGACCCCATGACTACAAGAGGGATGTCTGACTGCCAGCCTAGGCCTCAGGGAATCAGGCCTAAGCAGGCAGGTGGACATTCCCTGAGGGGTCCCAGACTATGAGAGGGTGCAGGCTGGGCTAAGAGGTCCCCTCGTCCCCCACCCAGTAGATGAATCTGTGCACTGGGCCTCTAGTAAAAATATAATAAAAAAAAAAGAATACTTGCTTCATAGGGTCATTTGGAAGAACAAATGGGATAATATTGTAGGATGCTGAGCATAATACCTGGTGCAAGTTAATTGAGCAATAAATGGTAGGTGTGTTGTCATAAAACATTCTGAGTTTTAAAAAACTATTCTAAATTAATTTTGATGATACCACCTCTTTGTAAATTACTTCTTCAAGTGTAGACATGTAAGTTATTAGGAGAGATGACAGAGATATTTTGACACATCCCTACTTTTTATATGTTTGGAAAAAATGGATTATGCTTCCCTGGAGTCTTAGCCTGGTAGGATAGAAAGATGAAGAAAAATAAGTCGTAGTGTCATGATAAGTATATTGAAAGAAGTACGCAGAAGATATTTATCATAAGAGTTTCTCAGCTTGTCTCCTTTCAGTTCTTCCTATTAATACATCCTATACACTGTTCGTTAAATTCTTAAATATAGTCTTGAAAATCTCTTTCCTTAAATTGAATACTACTTGAGTATCAAATAAAGTCCCGACTCTTAGTTTATACTCCTGACCTTTTTAATTGAATTTATTGGAGTGACATTGGATCGTAAAACCATACTGTTTTCTTGGCCTTTAATGTTCGGTTTATTTTCCTAGCATCCCTTTCACTGCTTATCTTCACACCCTTCTCTTTATTCTCCTGGTAAATCCAACTACTTGCCATTCTCAGCATGCTTTCTGGCTTAGGGTTAGCATAGTCTTTATTTTTTGAGGGCCTTCCCCTCTATCTCTGCCTGTTGAAAGACCGTCTGTTGCTTTTCATCTCGCAGCAGAACTTGACACGTCTTTCATCTGGGGCAGAGCTTCCTTTTATTTATTTCCCATCACCATTTATACCCCCTATATCCTCATCCACCAAATCCCCACCCTCACCCATCAATCACCATACTGTTGCCAGGTCCATGAGTTCTTTCTTTTTTTCTCTTCTGCTCAATCACACCACCCGCCCCTAACCCCCACCGTACAAATTTTTGTTCACTCACGAATTATTTATTCATTTGCTTAGTAAGTAGGTATTGAAGTCAGATAGGAAGGCGACTACTGCTGCCAATGAGGGGTAAGAAAAGAATTTTACTTGATCTGGGTAAGCAAACCCACCTGAGTTTGCAGGAGCACGTGTATGGGGCCACAGTTGGAAGTGCAGAGTTGGAGTGGGCCTGAAAGGAAAGAGAATGGCTAGTGTGGTTCAGAGGCTGCTGTTTTTCCAGTTGATATGATACTGGCAGCCCATGTCTTAGTTGTGTAGTGAGAATATTAGGGAATATTTCCTAAACATTATGTGAAAATTAAGCACCAAGTTTTGTGAGAATATTAGGGAATATTTCCTAAACATTATGTGAAAATTAGTTGTGTAGTGAGAATGTTAGGGAATATTTCCTAAACATTATGTGAAAATTAAGCACCAAGTTTTGTTGTTTTTGCTTTGTTTTGAGCTATATGTTTTTCCTTTAAAACAAAAACATCAGTTTTGCTTCAGGGTTCTGAAAGAGGTAAGCCTCTGTGATACTGTGTGTTAAAGTTATCTGTAATAATGTGCATGTTGTTTAGACTGCTGTATCCTCGAAGTTTACTGTACCAAACCCATGTTAACTTGAATAAAGCACTATAAAATCAGATCTATTATATGATGAACCAAGTAAAAGAAATGAATTTTAGGTTGCCTAATGTTGAAGGAGACAAAATTTCATGGTGTTTTCATTTAAATAATTCTTAGTTTGTAAACTGACTTCCTGAGTTTGTAAGTTGCTTCTGGGGGATTATGAACAATATTCAGTAATCTGGGTCATGAAGTACATATAGCATTGTTGGCTCAGTGTCGATAACTTCAAAAGATGATTTGGGCTTTTCTGCTTGAAATAAAAACAGGTAGCAGGTGTGAATTCCATTTAACTCTTTGCTCCATTACCCATAAACTTATTGGCAGTCCTTAACCATATGTAATCAAATCTTTTTCATTTCACAGAAGACCCAAAGGATTTTTGACAGTGTTGAGCCCACCTGAGTGAGATTTGATCATCGTAGCAGTCTGTTCAGTGGTTTTATTTTTGTTGTACTAAAAAACTCAGTTGTGAATGGGGAGAAGGATTAATTTAGGATTTAGGGCAGTGGTTCTCAGCCTTTGTAGTGCCGGGACTCTTTAATGCAATTCCTCTTGTTGTGGTGACCCCCAAACCATAAAATTATTTTTGTTGCTACTTCATAACTATGATTTGCTACTGTTATGAATTATAATGTAAATAGCTGTGTTTTCCGATGGTCTACAGCAGCGGTTCTCAACCTGTGAGTCTCGACCCACAGGTTAAGAACTGCTAGCAGGGTAGCCTAAGACCATCGGAAAACATAGATATTTACATTACATAAGGAAGCGGTCTGAGTATGATTTTATATAAGTTACCCAGGATTAATGAGAATACCCTTTGCTTTATTAATTAATTTGGACACTTTACACTTCATTGTTCATCCTGTGTACATTTTTTTATTGTTTAAAGTATTACAGATAGTAGTACATATATCGCCTCCCCCCCCCCATTGACCTTCTCCCAGCCTTCCCTACCCTCTGTCGCATACCCTCATCCTACTCCCCCAGTGTCTTGTGTCCATTGGTTGTGCTTATATGCACACATACAAGTCCTTTGGTTGATCTCTTCCCCACCCCACCCTCCACCCCCGAAACACTCCCCAGCCTTACCTCCTGTAATTTGACAGTCTGTTTGGTGCCTGTGTACATTTTTTATGAGTTCACTGAAGGCGACATTAAGCTTTCTCATTCATGTAGAATCTAGTTAGGCCTTTTGGTTTATCTCATGGGCAGAGAATAAAGTGCTTGACAAAATTTGACCTGACAGCTTTAACAGTTATGTAACATAGAATACAAGCTTAAAAACAACAAAAAAGAGGGAGAAGCGCGTGATTTACCAAAGCAACATAATTTTTCTCCAGAACTTGACCACCCTTCTCTGGCCTCTCTAAACTGTAGCAGAACCACCATATGGCTAGTAATTTACGCACTCCTAAGTTAACCAATATTTTATTTATTGTCTAAAGTTTTACATACCAGTGTGTCTCCTTTTCCTCTCATTGACCACCTCCCCTCCTCCCCAGCCATTCCCATGCTGCCCCAGTGTCTGTGTCCATTGATTATGCTAATATGCATACATACAAATCCTTTGATTGCTCTCTAATCCCCCCCCCCACATTTGTCTCTGGATCTATTTTTTTTAATATATTTTATTGATTTTTTACAGAGAGGAAGGGAGAAGGATAGAAAGTCAGAAACATCAATGAGAGAGAGACATCGATCAGCTGCCTCCTGCACGCCCTGCACTGGAGATGTGCCCACAAGCAAGGTACATGCCCCTGACCGGAATCGAACCTGGGACCTTTCAGTCCGCAGGCTGATGCTCTATCCACTGAGCCAAACCGGTCTCGGCTGGATCTATTCTTGTCCATCAAATTATGTTGATAATTTTATCCCACATATGAGATGATGTGATAGTTATCTTTCTCCAACTGGCTTATTTCACTTAGTCTGCAAACTCATTAGTCAACAGAGCCAAATATCAACAGTACGATGATTGAAATTTCTTTTTTTTTTAAATATATTTTATTGATTTTTTACAGAGGAAGGGAGAGGGATAGAAAGTCAGAAACATTGATGAGAGAGAGACATCGATCAGCCGCCTCCTGCACGCCCCACTCTGGAGATGTGCCTGCAACCAAGGTACATGCCCCTGATCAGAATCGAAACTGGGACCCCTCAGTCCGAAGGCCGACACTCTATCCACTGAGCCAAACCGGTCTTGGCGAAATTTCTTTAGAAAGCCAAATTCTTTAAACTTAAGCTTCTTCTAATGCCACTTCTTTAAAAAAGGCTCACCCAGGTCCTGGTATTTTGTGGAAGAGCCACACTCAAGGGGCCAAAGAGCCGCATGTGGTTTTCGAGCCACAGTTTGCTGACCATGGACTTAGCATAATGCTCATCAGTTCTATCCATACTGTTGCAAATGGTAAAAGCTCCTTCTTTTTTATAGTGGCATAGTATTCCATTGTGTAGATGTACCACAGTTTTTTAATCTATTCATCTGATGATGGGCACTTAGGCTGTTTCCAAATCTTAAGTATTGTAAATTGTGCAGCTATGAAATAGGAGTGCATATATTCTTTCTGATTGGTGTTTCTGGTTTCTTGGAATATAGTCCTAGAAGTGAGATCATTGGAAGAAGGAGAGAGAAAATATCAATTTCCTCTCATATGCGTCCTGACCAAGGGTCGAACCTGAAACCTAGGCATGTGCTCTGACCAAGAAACAAAGTTGGTGTACTGGAGGATGCTCCAACCAACTGAGCCACCAGCCAGGGCAGTTGTTAAACTGTATTCAGAAATCACAACTTCTTACTAAGTGAAGTCTCCCCCTCCATAATGTACTTTATGCAAATATCAGAATATTTAAATTGTTAGACTTCAGGAACACAGGATGTGGTTTCATTTTATATACATATATACTTGTATATATGAATAATCTTTTTTTTTAAATTTAGTAAATCTTTATTAAATTTGTTCCTCTCTTTTCCCCCATGGCTCCCTTCCACCCAGTTCCCATCCCACGCTCTGCCCTTACCCAACCCGCCACTGTCCTCAACCATAGGTGTATAGTTTTTGTCCAGTCTCTTCCCACACCTCCCATACCCTTTTCCCCTGAAAATTGTCAGTCCACTCCCTTTCTATGACCCTGATTCAATTATATTCATCAGTTTAATCTGTTTATCAGAATTTTAATTCACTTGATTTTTAGATTCACTTGTTGATAAATATGTATTTGTTATTCATAATTTTTATCTTTACCTTTTTCTTCTTCTTCTTAAAGATTATCTTTCAGCATTACATATAATACTGGCTTGGTGCTGATAAATGCCTTTAGTTTTTTCTTTTCTGTGAAGTTCTTTACCCTTCAATTCTGAATGATAGCTTTGCTGGGTAGAGTAATCTTGGTTGTAGGTTCTTGCTATTCATCACTTTGAATGTTTATTGCCACTTCCTCTGGCCTGCATAGTTTCTGTTGAGAAATCAACTGACAGTCATATGAGTGTTCCTTTGTAAGTAACTTTTTCTCTTGCTGCTTTTAATGTTCTCTCTTTGTCTTCTGTCCTTGGCATTTTAATTATGATGTGTCTTCGTATGGTGCTCTTTGGATTCCTTTTGTTTGGGGTTCTCTGTGCTTCCTGAACTTATAAATCTATTTCTTTCACCAGGTGGGGGAAGTTTTCGGTCATAATTTCTTCAAATAGGTTTTCAGTATCTTATTCTCTCTCTTCTTCTGGCACCCCCATAATTCTGATATTGGTACACTTGAGGTTGTCCCAGAGACTTCTTACACTATCTTCATATTTTTGGATTCTTTTTTCTTTTCCAGTTGAGTGTTTTCTGCTTCTTTGTATTTCAAAACTTTGACTTTATTCTTGCCTTCCTCTAGTCTGCTGTTAGGTCTCTGTATAATATTTTTTTATTTCAGTCAGCGTATGTTTAATTTCTAGATGGTCCTTTTTCATCTCTAGTTGGTCCTTTTTCATCTCTTCTTGACTCATTAAATTTATCCATCTTTTCTAGGAAATTCTTGAACAACCTTATAATCATGGTTTTGAACTCTATATCCAGTCATTTGTTTTCCTCCATTTCTTTTGTTTGTGATCTGTTCCTTTGTCTCCACATTTTGCTGCTTCCCTGAGTTGGTAGAGTAGCTTTGTGTGCTAGGTGTCCTATATGGCCCAGTAGCTCCACCTTCCCAGTTACCTGAGATGGACTCTCTTGCTGCATCCCTTTGTGGACTGTGTGTACAGCCACCTTGTTGTAGTTAAGTCTTGATTGTTGTATCACTGGGAAGAATTGACCTCCAAGCCAATTGGTTGTGAGGATCAGCTGTGTCTATGCCAGGAGAACTCACAATTTGCTATTCTATCAGGCTCCTTTTTCTTATATGTCTGTTTGGTATTCTTTGTCTAGAATGCAATTATTATCTTTATGTGCTTGTAATCAACAATGTTTTTGTATGCCAAATTTTTGGCAGCAGTCCTCTTATATTAATTTATATTTCATCCTTCAGGTGAAATGACCCTTGAAATCTTTTGGTTTAGCCTTGCCAAGGCATTAGGGGTGAGTTAATTAAATGTTTGATCAAAGATAGCAGGCTAATTTTTAAGTTGATAATTTTGTATTATCCAGGAAGGGCGTTATAAATATCCAAATGGTCCTTGGCAGAAAAAAGGCTCACCACCTCTTCTTTAGGTCATGATTACTTTTAGCAAATGAAATGTTTAGATGTGTTTCAGTCATACCTTGTTTTGGTAGCTAATAATCAGGAGACTCTTTTGAGTTGGTTTAAGGAGAATACTGTGATATCAATCCTTCTTGAGCTTCATCTAGTCAATAGTAGGGTGTATTTAATACTCTTAAAATATTTTACTTAGACACAAAACTGGGATCTTGTCTATAGGAGAGGAAAACAGTTAACTAGTGTCTTAATTATGCTTTTTTCATCTGTTGTTGACCTTTTGTTTTTGGTTTCATCTAAAATTTTAATCTTCTTTAAAATTGTTGGATCTGACTAGAACATAATGTTCTATTTCCTTAGTTTGCTTTTGAATATAACTTTGATAGAGATATAAATATTTGCCCAAAATAACAAATAAGCTTACTTTGTAATAGACTTCTGCTATTTCATTTTGATACTTTTCTAAATATAACATCTGATTTATATAAGCTCCTGGTTGATCGCTCTTGAAATTCATAGTTGTTGTTTTTTCTTTTCTTTTTATGAGTTGCCTGGAAATCCTGTGGTATTGCTTTTATAAATGTTTCACAGATTTTTCTTGCTTTCTCCTTTTATTTAGACATTTATATTTGCTAATAGATGGGCTGTTTTTATGTGTCCTATTTTCAGGTTTTTATTTTTAAAAATTTTAAATCAAATAGATTAAAAATATATTTGTATAAAATTAGGTTCCCAATCATATACACCACATTTTACAGTCCTTTGGACTAGGATTTCAGATTATAGTAAAAAATAAGTTTCTCATTGTCATCATATCTTGAAAATTCAGAAAAATATATTTAACCTTAGCCAGATAGTTCAGTTGTTTGGAGCATTGTTTTGCATACCAAAAAGTTGTGGATTCGATCCTTGGTTGGGGCATGTATAGGAAGCAACTGGTCAATGTTTGTCTTACACATCAATGTTCACCCCTCTCCCCTTTTCTCGCTCTTTAAAAATCAGTAAAAACATATTCTTGTGTGAGGATTTAAACAAAAAATTAAAAAATATGTATTTAACTGTGTGTAGCTGTTATTATATGTCCTGTCTTTTACATGTTTTTTTAAAAAAATATATTTTATTGATTTTTTACAGAGAGGAAGGAAGAGGGATAGTTAGAAACATTGATCATTTGCCTCTTGCGCGCCCCCTACTGGGGATGTACCCGCAACCAAAGTACATGCCCTTGACCAGAATCGAACCTGGGACCCTTCAATCTGCAGACCAATGCTCTATCAACTGAGCAAAACTGTTTCGGCATTTTACATGTTTATCTCATATTTTCATTAGATTTTTAGCTTTTTTACCTACTATCTGTTGTGATAAAATAGATTTGATGTGATAAAATGCTTCTCTGAAGAATTACTTTAGAGAAAAGTAATTTTTATTTTCTCAGTTTTCTTCTGCCTTTTCCCTTTATTGTTTTTTAAATTAAGATGGAAGAGATTATTGACAAATATAGTAGTTGGGCTCTGCAGTTTTTAATTTGTGTAAATATGAAATAGGGAATTTTTTATCATGAGATTACATATTTTACTTTATATCTCCTTTAAGAACTAAGTAGATCAACTTTGATATAAAACACATGTTTACTTTTTATATAACTTTTTAGCATGGGAATTTTCAAGAGTACACAAATCAGAATCAGACATAACATCTGATTGCTATGTCTCTTGTGTCTTTTAATTTAAATTATTCCCACTCTTTAAACTCCATGTTATATGCTTATTGAAGAAACTGGGATATTCTATATTCTAAATTTGACTGGCTGTATACTTACGGTGTCATTTCACATGTTTGATGGCTTCATTACAGTAGATTTGGGTTCGATTTCTCTTTTTGCATCACATCAAGATGCATATGTCTGCTTAGCTTATTTATTTATTTTTTAATCCTCACCCAAGGACATTTTTCCATTGATTTTTAGAGAGTAGAAGAGAGAGGGAAAGACAGAGAAATCTTGATGTGCGAGAAACACATTTATTGGTTGCCTCCTGAATGAGCCCTGACCCGGGCTGGCTGGGGAGGAGCCTGCAAATGAGGCACATGCCCTTGACCAGAAATGAACCTTGGACCCTTTGGTCCCAGGCTCTATCCACTGTAAATGGTGTCTTCTTACCTCTTTTTGCATGCCTGATTTCTTTTCACTGGTTATTGTATATATGAGGGCTTAATTTCTGTGTGTAACTATATCCTGTTTTAGTATATTTTCTTATTGTTTGGAATAGTTTTACCATTGATTCTTTTGGAGTTTTCAATTAAATATATTATTTACAAATTGAGGTAGAGAGAGTTCCTTCCACATACACCCATACCCAGTTGTTATGCCTCTAGGCTAATTGCATTGGCAAGTACCTATATAATGTTATACAATGTGGAATCATTTTTCCTGATTTTAGTGGGAAAGTGTTTAGTGTTTTCCCACTAGAGTGCTGGCTTTCTTTTCTTTTTTTTAAACAGCTCTCTGTATGAGATGTATAATTTACATACTGCAACATTTACCCATTGCAAACAATTCAATGATTTTTTTTTTAATTTAGTAAATTTATATAGTGGAATAACCATCACTATGATGCAGTTATAGAAGATTAGAGGCTCAGTGCATGAAATTCGTGCAAGGGGTTGGGGCTGTCCTTCAGGGCAGCCTGCACCCTCCCCAATCTGGGACCTTTCAAGGGATATCCAACTGCCTGTTTAAACTGGCAATCAGACATCCCTCTCGCAATTTGGGACTGCTGGCTCCCAACCACTTGCCTGCCTGCCAGCCTGATCACCCCCTAACCACTCCCCTGCCAGCCTGATTGAGGCCTTACTGCTCCTCTGCTGGTCCGATTGCCCCCAACTGGCCTCCCCTGCCAGCCTGGTAGCTCCTAACTGCTCCCCTGCCAGTCTGGTCACCCCTCACGGCCTTCCTGCTGGCCTGATTGCCCCAATTGCCTCCCACCTCTGCCAGCCTGGTCACCCCTCACTGCGCCCCTCTGCCAGCTGGGTCACCCCTCACTGCCCCCTGCTGGCTTGGTCGTCCCACACAGCCTTCTGTTCAGTTGTTTGGTTGTCCCTCACTAACCCTCCTGCTGGCCTTGTTGCCCTAGGCAGCCTACTGCTCGGTCATTCCTGAAAGGGTGTCCTGACTAATTTGCATATTACCCTTTTATTAGTATAGATATTACAATATAAAGTTTTTCTATGCGAAAAGGAAGCTAGCATTTCATATTCTGAAACATTTTTGTCCCATGTTGTTTGTTAAAGAGGATGGCATTCCCTGTGGATATGCTGGATAATTGCAGTCACGAGGAATTGGAAAATTCTGCTGAAGATTATATGTCAGATCTAAGGTGTGGGGACCCTGAAAATCCCGAGTGTTTTTCTCTTCTCAATGTAACGGTAAGGTGTTCTGCAGTGATTTTTATGAGTCTTTTCAGTTGAGTTCATACATGGAATTAATATCCCTTTATTTTTTATCATTTTAAATTGTTAACTAAACTTTTGAAATTTGTATGAGAAGACATCAGTAAAATGCATAATAAATATTAACTCGTTAGTACAGTAACATGATCAGGTTTTAAAAGGAAACTGCAAACTCTACAAGTTATTGCTTAATATTTGTGTTGTGCCTTTAAAATTAAGTAGTTTATCAGTTTTGCTAAGATTGGCTTCCATATTTGAACTAATTCAAATTTTCTTTAGATTTAGAGTTTGTGATATAAGAATTTTTTTAAAATAAAAATATCAGCAAACCACTAAATTACACATTTTTGTGTAACCTCCCCTTTTCTAAAATATTAAAATAAAACTTTCAAACTAGTAAGCTGTGATCTGTTGTTAGATTTCCACTGTGAACTTGATGGTAGACAAATTCTCTAACATCTACGCCTGAGATTTTTCTTCTGAAAAATTAAGTTGATTTAAAGGTTTCTTTAAGTCTTTCCTAGTACCATTATTTTATAATTCTCTGAATTGTAATATTTTCTGTAAATGAGGAATTAATGTTGTATTAATGAAGGCAGAAAAAAATTAAACTATTGTATGTTTCTCCAAAAAATTACCTATCTGGTGTCTTTTACTAGAAAATAGAATCCTATCCCCTCCAGTAGTTTTTTTTAGTGACTTTATGGACCATATCTTTCTTTCGTTTTTATTTAGACTTTTGGCTAGAACACAGAAATATTTATTGAAATAAACTTTCATTTTCCCACCTGCAAGGTAATAAACTTCCCGCAAAAGGAAACTCGGATTTATTTTTTTTCTTGTTTAAAATATATTTTTATTGTTTCAGGGAGGAAGGGAGAAGGGGAGAGAGAGATAGAAACATCAGTGATGAGAGAGAAACATTGATTGGCTGCCTCCTGCTCACCCCCTTCTGGGGATCGAGCCCACAACCTAGTCATGTGCCCTTGACTGGATTGGAAACAGGGACCCTTCAGACCCAACCCACAGGCTGATGCTCTATCCACTGAGCCAAACCAGCTAGGGCTACTTTTTTTTTTTTTGAAACTAGAAATATTGTCTATGAAATGAAGGTATATAATTAGCATTAATGTAGGAAAAGTTAATATTTTGGTAGAACCATGATGTTTTTGTCCTATATTTTCTTCACAGACTCCTCACTAATGTTTAATCAATTGTCATTTCAGATTCCTATTAGCCTGTCAAATGTAGGCTTTGTACCTCTTTATGGTGGAGATCAGACCCAGAAAGTTCTTGCTCTTTTTTCACCTGAGGACTCACTCACAGGTCTTTAATTTTTTTTTCTTAATCTTTAAAATTGAGGAGTTTTTCTCCAAACAATTAGAAATTTATTAAAAGATAGTTACATGAAGAAATTAAAAGAAACAAGAGAACATGTTTCAAAATTAAATTTAGGAAAATATAATTCTTAATTGCTTACTATTAAATGTTTAATGAGTAAAATAAAAATAGTATAAATGGGGCCACATTTTATGTTAAAAGTATGGATATATTTAAGGATATCTATATAACCTTACCAAGTACTAATGTTACACACTTTAAGACTGAAATATTAATCATTTATTCTATTCTAGCTGTGGCACTTTACCTGGCTGATCAGTGGTGGGCTGTTGATGATATTGTGAAAACATCTGTCCCTTCTAGAGAGGGGCTTAAGCAGGTAATATGACCTTGTAATTCTAAACGTTTCTTTCTTAGGCCACGTCACAGTTATGTCTCCTATAAACAGAGAGGATTTTTGAAGTTATTGAGCTCCTCTCCATTTTATTGTAACCAGATTTTATTAAACCCTTAGAGTTTCATTGTGCTAAAGGCATGTGAGAATTGGGGGAGGAAGGTTGAATGCTTAGGGGTTAGTTGAGTTGTTGTGATTCATATCCGCTTCAGCTTCTGATTTGCTTGTTAGGTAGAGAAAAAGTTAGTTCTTCTCCATGTGTGGTTGCTTAGTTTCTCTGTATCCAGGAGACACTGACCGGGAAGGAAACTTGCTTATCCATAGGGCCATTTTGGGAGGTTCTCAGCAGCATACTGCAAAATTTGCCTTTTTTTTCCCCCCCGTCCTAATCACTAAGTTTCATAAAATACTTAGAGGAAGACACAGATGGCACGCATGTCCATTCTGCATGCCACAGTGCTGAATGGGATAACCAACCTGTGAAAGGCAGAATTCAGACAAAAAGGAAAGGTCTTATATGATGAAAGTAAACAGGGATAAATGTAGAGTAGTTACCCATAGGTTCAAAAATTACCTGCACCATGTACACCGTGAGGACAAAACTAAAAGAGCAACACATAGGAAAAAGAGTGGGTGTTCATTAGAAGTAAATGAAGGTAGGCAAAAAAGCTTATTTAAAAACCTTAAGTTTATGCAGAAAAGACCCACTCTCTTAGCAATATCTTTAACGTTTATATCTGTCATATCTGCATGCCCATCATGAAAACAGATAGTATTAGGTGATCTGGAGCAATTTCAAGGAAGAGGACAAAGAATGGCAAAAGCACCCAACGCTGCATTAGTCTTTTCCTTCAATTGTTTGGAATTGGTATGGAATGTAGGGGAACCTTATGGTTGTCTTCAGATATTTGTAGGCTCTGTGGCTCCAGAATATCTTTGGGACATAAATGTTAGCTCAGTAGAAGGAATGATTTTCTGCTGACCAGAGCTGTTCAAGGGAGTAAAAGATTGCCTTAAAGGCCCGTGAAATCATGTGGTCTGGCCCTGCCAAGGCATAAGGGGTGAGTTATAGCAGGCTAATTTTTAAGTTGATAATTTCGTATGGCCCTCAAATGATGTTATAAATATCCAAATGGCCTGTGGCAAAAAAAAAAGGGTTCCCTACTTTGCAAGCTAACAAGCTTTGTCATTTTGTGTGTTTGGTATTGGAGATCTCCCTCTAGGGATGTTGTTGAGAGTAGAGTGTATGTTAATGTTTCCTCGCTCCACTTGTCTAATTAGAAGTCACTCTTGTTTTTCTTGAAGGAGTCTTTATGGATAGAATTCTTGTTTTTAGCAATGAAAGGTGTCTGTTGGCAAAACCGCACTGTTTGATGCCTGGAAGTTGGTTAGGGAGCTCCTGGTGACCATGTAGCCCTGCCTGTAGAAAGTGAGGCACAGTTTCCATTTTATGGTTAGCCCCAAGTATGTTTTTCCCTAGATTTCCCTGGTGCCACTACCAAGGGGCAGAGGGGTATTCCTTATAGTGAGACAACACAAACACAACTGTTAAATGAACATTTTACCTGGGAAGGGTGAGACAAATTCCTTTCCCCAGGAGCATTATTATATCTTTGCTCATCAAATGAGGTAATTGGTATTAAAATCTTCAGGGGATAACATGAAGCCTCGCCCAACCCCTCCTTACTATTATTTTTTTCTATATGTGGAAGCTGAAATGGGGTGAAAATGGTTGAAGCAATAGAAGTGGTGGAGGCAACAATTAGGGTGGCTGAGACCCCTGGTACGGGCAGCTGGAAGCAGGAAGAAAACACCGCTGAATAGGAGCTGCTGGGGATTGGTGCACTGGAAACTCGTTTTGCCAGTTTCAGAATTTTGCTGAGTGACAGTGTTCATGCATAATATGTGTGTGTAGAAATGGATTGTTATTGATATGAATGACTAGCCTTGCCTTTGTGATAATAAAATGTTTTACAGATCATTTTGAATGCAAAGTGCTTCGAATGTCGGTACGAAGCAGGGAGCAAGGTAAATGGCATCTCTGAACTGATGCATATTATAACTGTTGTGCCTGGTGTTTGACTCTCTTTGTAGGTGAGAACTCTTGGGGAGAGAGTGGTTCTGTATGTTCTGAATCGAATTATTTATAGAAAACAGGAAATGGAGAGAAATGAGATCCCATTCCTGTGTCATAGCAGTACTGATTATGCTAAGATTCTGTGGAAGAAAGGAGAGGCCATTGGGTTTTATTCAGTTAAGCCTACAGGTGAGTCTTTAAAAGTTATTTAAACTGTGTATAATGGAAACCTCCTTTTTAGACCCCAACTGTATCAATATTCCTTTTAAATGAATCTCGAGTGCAAATTGAGATGATTTTGCTTAGTATTTTTAGGGGAATATTTAACTCTGCTACCTGTGGATCAAATGCATAGCCCTTTTCTGCTCTGTGCTGCTGATTTAGCCTGACATATTAAAGGCAGCTTTGTTAATTACTATGAAAAACAAAGTACTTCAGTATAGTATAGTATTTAGAGAGTCCAGACAGCTTTGAATTTGTGAAATCTTCTAAAGTTTGGATTTCTGATCCTAAGACCCAGATATACCCTTCTCCTAAGCCACGAGAGCAACTTCATCTTGTTTTACCTGTTTTCCTGTTCCTTTGCTCTCTAGTTGTACTGGAGCCAGAAAGATCTAACCTGCTTACTCCATGTAAATAAATAACCAAATAACAAAGTTGGTCTTGTTCTGTACTTTGACCAAAAGACCTTTCACTGAGAATGCTCATATTATTTTTCTGTCATTTTTGCATTTCAAACCTTCTAGACTTAGCTCATTTGATCAGGTCCACTGTAATGATCATATCAAATTCACTGATTTGAAGAACAGTTATGACCAATATCTTAATCACATAGTTAATATATATTTATCATGAGATTATGCATACCATCAGTAAAAGGAAGGTCATGTTTTCTCAAGAATGAAATACTAAGATCTAGAGCAATGGTCGGCAAACTCATTAGTCGACAGAGCCAAATATCAACAGTACAATGATTGAAATTTCTTTTGAGAGCCGAATTTTTTAAACTTCTAACGCCACGTCTTCAAAATAGACTTGCCCAGGCCATGGTATTTTGTGGAAGAGCCACACTCAAGGAGTCAAATAGCTGCATGTGGCTCGGGAGCCACAGTTTGCTGACCACGAATCTAGAGTTTAAAATGTTTTTGTTGTTTAGTAAATACTTTGATTCTCCTTTAATATTCTGTTTTATTCTTGTATAAATTTGAAATAGAATCAATGATTCATTTAAATCCAGAAAAATATCATTATATAGGGGCAGAATAATGTCTGTTAAATGGAAGCTTACTGCTGCATTGCATAAAAGGCACCAGGTTGTTTTTAAAAAGGCTGAGGCGTGGTTTAATTTCTTTATGCCTTATTTTATACAAGATAATTCTTATGGTAATTGGAGGCTTTTTGCTTTTCACACTGGGTTCAGGGGATTTTCCTATATGAAATTAGCTCATAGATAACATATTAGTTTATACTTCTTTGTTCAGAGCTTGCTTTAGATAAAAGACACAGTTACCGGGCGTAGCATTCCCCTTTTAGTATTTCTGATCCGTATTTGATTCCAGAAGTGTGTTCCTCTTCATTTTATGTGCATTTAGGGTTCCTCTCCTCTGAGACCTGGCCTTTATTTTTGCTTCTTCTGGCAGTTAAGTTTTTGAGTTTTATTTTTTGGTTATTCCTCATCTAAAGATTATTTTTCCATTGATTTTAATTTAATATTTTTTATTGATTTCAGAGAGGAAGGGAGAAGGAGAGAGATAGAAACATCAATGATGAGAGAAACAATTGATTAGTTGCTTCCTGCATGCCCCACAGTAGGGATCAAGCCCACAACCCAGATATGTGCCCTGACTGGAAATCAAACCATGACCTCTTGGTTCATAGAGTGATGCTCAACCCACTGAGCCACTCTGGCCAGAGAGAGTGGAAGGGAGCGGGGAGAGAGAGACCGAGGAGGTAGAGCCTGCAACCCAGGTACATGTCCTTGACTGGGAATTGAACCCATGATCCTCTGGTGCTTCTCTGCTAATTGCCTTGCACCCTGTTAGTTTTTGTTTTTTCTTGCTTTGTGTTTTGGCTCTCCTCTCCCAGATAATAATGGAATTAGTTGAGCTTATACTATACTAGCCTTTGAATCCGTAACCAGTTAATTTAGTCTGGAACTATTTTTTTTATATGCAAAGGAAACCCAAACATAAAATATTTTGGAAAAACTGCTCATAACATATACTAAAACACTTTGTGATAGAAATATTTTCTACATACATATCAGGAAAAAGAACTGTACCAGCAAAATGATAAAATCTTTATTAAATAAAGTTCTAGTTGAGTGAGAACCTTATGGGATTACTTATGATTTTTTAATTAAATAGCAAATCAGTATATGAGGATAATAGTTGGGATATAAAAATAGCCTTGGTATATAAAAGGAGGCTTTGTTTATGAGATTAAGTTTTATTACAGTATAGCGAAATTTAAGAAACTATATAAGATTCTTTTTTGCTTGAAATAAGAGATTGCTGTGAGGAACTTATTATTTATTTTTTGGATTAAATAGATGTCAGATTATTAAAAATAGTTTTACACACTAGTTTATTGTGTGATATTTGGCATATATGTATTGTATTCTGAAGTCAGTTGAAAGAGCTGTTCCAGTACTCCAGCTGAAAGAAGTACTTCTGTTAGGAAAGTGGCAGTAGTGATAGAGAGGGAAACAGATTTGAGGGAGATTTTTGTGTGGGGACTCCGTTGCCTGTGCGGGAGGGATAGAAGAGTAACCAGTGATGAATCTTGAGGGTTTTGGCTTGAATGCTTAGGAGGGAAACTGTGAACTAAGATTGGGAATACAGGAGTGGACTTGGTAATACTTGAGTTCAGTTTGACATGTGAAGTTCATTGTGCCCGTGGAACATGTAAGTGGGGATAGCACACAGTTAGAAATGTAAGTCGGATCACCTGGGGGAGGTGTGGATTTTATGTGGGCCACAGAAGTCAGCACATTTTTAAAATAAGGATAAGACCTCTCAAAACTGCATAAAGTGAGGATGTGTGTTTGTGAATATTGGCTTGGGATTATAAGTAAGTTAGGGAAATCGGCCTGAGGTAACCAAACAAACGTAACTGTGGAGGAAGTCTGCCAGCAAAAGGAACTACCTGCTCAAATGTGTCATTGATTTCCTAAAAGTTAAAAAGGAGATGTGTTCGCTTCTGCAGCACATATATTAAGTTAAAAAGGAAGTGTTAGTCTGTTGGGAGATTAAAAAAAAAAAAAAAAAAGAAGAGGAAAGTTAGCTGAGGCTGCTAGCTAACCAAATATTTACACTTCCTCTTCTATATTCTAGTCATTGGTCTGCAGCTGCCCAGTCAGGGATTATATTTTCTAGTCACTTGCACAGTTGGGTGATTAATTCTACCCCAAATAATTAAATTATATGTATGACATCAGGTCAAAGTGGTTAAGATGCATTCTTTTTCCTAATTTGTCTGCTGAATGCAAAGGATTCTGAGGATCTAGGGGACCGGGAAGCCGCAGATAGAAAGAACCTGAGATCCTGTGGTAGTCCTTTGCATTTCCATATCAATTTTAGGATTACCTTCTCGGTTTCAGGAAAAAATCCAGCTGGGATTTTGAGTCTGTAGGTCAATTTGGGGAATATTGACATCTTAACAATGTTATGTATTCTGATTAATGAACATGAGGTATTTTGCCATTTATTTAGGTGCTCATTCTTTTAATAATATTTATACTTCTCAGTTTACAAGTTTTGCACTTCTTTTGTTCAATTTACTTGTAAGAATTTTATCATTGCTGCTATTGTAAATAGAATTATCTGTTTTTTAAAATACATTTTTATTGATGTCAGAGAGAGGGAAGAGAGGGATAAAAACATCAGTGATAAGAGAGAATCATTGATCAGCTGCTCCCTATTGGAGATCAAGCCCTAAACTCTGGCATGTGCCCTTACCTGGAATCCAACTGTTATTTCCTGGTCATGGGTGAATACTCAACCACTAAGCTGTACCAGTGGGCAGGAATTGTTATCTTAATTTTGTTCTCAGATTGTTCATTGTTGGTGTGTAGAGAAATACAGTTGATTTTTGTATGTTGATCCTGCAACCTTACTAAACTTACATATCAGTTTCAATAAATTTTTAGTGGATTCCTTAAGGTTTTCTGGACACAAAGTTGTGTCATCTGCAAAAATAATTTTACTTTTTTTTTTTTCCAACCTGGTGCCTTCTATTTTATTTTCTTGACTAATTATCCAATCTCAAGTACAATGTTGAGTAGAAGTGGTGAGAGTGAACATTTTTGTCTTGTTCTTAATCTTATAGAGGAAACATCCAATCTTTTACCATTAAGTATGTTGTTAGCTGTGGGTTTTTCATAGATCTTTATCAGGTTGAGGATGTTGAGTATTTTTATCATCAAAGGCATTGGATTTTATCAAATACTTTTTTTTCTCCACTTATTGAGATGATCATGTGGTTTTTGTAATATTTACATTTACATGAGATCTTCCATTGGAGTAAGTCTCAGGAGTTACAGAAATTAAAGATTAGTGGACGTCAGTATTTGAATAAATGATAGAAGCACTGGGAATAGGTGAAATTACCCAGAGAGAGAATATAGAAAGAGAAGGTGGTCAAAGAGGAAACTTTGAGGAATATAAATATTTAATTACCATGTGCAGTAAATTTAATGTAATGAAGACTTCACCTAAGGTAGCAGTTGTGGTTTTGCTATAGTAGGTAATTGTGCTATTGTCTACAGCTGTTGACGTGTCTGAAGATCTCTGGTAACATGACGTTTTGCTTGTCTTTGTATAACCTTTATACAAAATGTAACTATTTAAGGTGTAGGCAAAGAAGAGAATCAGCATGGTTTTTTGAAATGAATATGTACAGTAGAGCCAAATTAGGTTTACAGTTGTGAGTACATGAAACAGTTTATTCTTGTATTATAATTTACTAATTATTGCATTATTTTCCAAACTGATGACAGTGTTTGGAATCAAGATCTCAAGAGAGAATAATGCTCCCCAGAATGATAGTTTTCAGCTTCTTTTTTTAAAAAAAATATATTTTATTGATTTTTCACAGAGAGGAAGTGAAAGGGATAGAAAGCCAGAAACATGGATGAGAGACATCGATCAGCCGCCGCCTGCACACCCCCTACTGAGGATGTGCCTGCAACCAATGTACATGCCCTTGACTGGAATCGAACCTGAGACCTTTCAGTCCCCAAGCCGATGCTCTATCCACTGAGCCAAACCGGTTTCGGCAGTTTTCAGCTTCTTTCATGCATTTGGAATTAAAGAGGAAATGTAAGGAAGATTACATGAAAAGCCAGTTGGGCCCTAATCAGTTTGGCTCAGTGGATAGAACGTTAGCCTGCAGACTGAAAGGTCCCAGGTTCAATTCCAGTCAAGGGCATATACCTTGGTTGTGGGTACATCTCCAGTAGGAAGTGTGCAGGAAGCAGCTGATCGATGATTCTCTCTAATTGATGTTTCTAACTCTCTATCCCTATCTTTTCCTCTCTGTAAAAAAATCAATAAAAATATTTAAAAAAACAAAAACCAAGTTGGGGATTGGGTTATAGGCTAGTTAAGACTACGTGTTCTTTTGAGGGTAGCGAGCCTTCTAAGGGTTCTGAAAATGAGCATTTCAAGGGTATGTTAATATAGATGTAAAACGATGGACAGAGCTTGGTTAAGGCAAAGAGAGACCTCTCACTAAAGAAGTTATATGCCTGAGGTGTGACTACCCACCAAGACCTGCTCAGTTTGGAATTTATGATCAGATCACCCTGTGAGATTGCTTTCTGTTAGTTTTATTATAGCACCCCCTGTAAAAATATTTTAAAAGAGATTATGAAAACAGCTTTATTTATAACCCCCCAAATTGTAAACAACACAAATGGCAGGAACCAGGCCAAGGTGGGCAAAAGGGGAGGAAATGGGGACATCTGTAATAACCTCAACCACAAAAGTAAATTTAAAAAATAGTAAATAGATAAATGTATTTCAGTTAACCCATATCATGCATACTATTAAGTACTGATAGACATAGACATTTCAAAATCATTGTGTTGGGAGAAAGAAACCAAGCACTAAGAAAAGATACTGTATGATACCATTTGTGTTATTCTAGAAAAGTAAAAGCAGATTTGTGGCAGAAATCAAACAGAGACCTGGGAGGGATGATAGATTGGCCATAAAAGGGATGGAGGGAAACTTTTTGGGATAGCACTTCTTTTTTACCTACTGAAAACCATTTCTAGAAAAACAGCTCATGTTTTTTAAAGTATATACATATAGTTCTCTCATTGTGAAAAAATTGTTGGCCTTCTGTTCTTATGATTGCAGGAAGCATATGTGCCTCATTTCTTACCCAAAGCTACCAACTGCCAGTTCTTGATACAATGTTTATAAGAAAAATATATCGAGGCAAAGATTTTGGGCTTCATATGCTGGAGGACTTTGTTGATTCCTTTACAGAAGATGTACTCGGCTTGCGCTACCCACTGTCCTCTACAATGTACGCAGGTAAATGGAATACGTGAAAAATGTTAAACTTGTCTCTGACTAGTTTCTGCAGAATATTGTAAATATGGACATAACAGTATTAAATAAATTTTGATTATTTGATACCCTAAGGCTTAATTTTGAAAATATTTCCTTATCTCACATTATATATTTTGTTTTGTTTTTGGCGGCAGGGGGAGGGGGGGGAGGGAAGGTGGTAATGGTAGCTTTTTAAAAGATATGACCTTTAATTTTTAAAAACTTTTGTTTATGTTTGTTTTAAACATTTTTTTTGGTATTGATTTCTGAGAGGAAAGAAGAGGGAGAAACATCAACGATGAGAGAGAATCATTGATCAGCTGCCTCCTGCACACCCCTTACTGGGGATCGAGCCCACAACCCGGGCATGTGCCCTCACCGGGAATGGAGCCACGACTTCCTGCTTCATAGGTCAACACTCAGCCACTGAGCCACATGGTCAGGTAGAGCTTTAATTTATATACCGTAAAATTCACCTTTTTAAAATGTTAATCCTCACCCTAGAATATCTTCACATTGATTTTTAGAGAGAATGGAAGGGGTGGGGTATGGGAAGGGAGAAGAGAAAGAGAGAGAGACACATGGATTGGTTGCTTCCTGCATGCACCCCAATGGGGGTTGGGGATTGAACCTCCAACCTAGGCATGTGCCCTTGACCAGTAATCAAACCCAGTCACCATCCATTCCCCCATTTCTCCATTACCTAGTAACCACTAATCTATTTTCTGTCTTTGGATTTACCTATTCTGGACATTGCATGTAAATGCAATCATGTGATATCTTCTGTAATAATAAAAGCTTAATATGCTAATTAGACCAGACATCCTTCCGGACATCCTTTTGGACAAGGTGGGGCTACAGGGGAAGCCCAGGTGTGGGGTGCCTGCTGGTGGCAACAGGAAAGCCTGAAGGGAAGCCGGTGCTGGCGGCTGGGCGAAGGAAGGCCTACTCGTGCACGAATTTCATGCATTGGGCCTCTAGTGAATATATAAGTTCTTTGTGTCTGACTTCTTTGATTTCATGCTAATATTTTCGAGATTCATCTATGCTGTAGCATGAATCAGTGCTTAATTCCTTTTTATTCCTAAATAATATTGTACTGTATGATATACCACATGTTTATCCATCATCAATGGATGGACTTTTAGGTTATTTTTATATCTTAGCTTTTATGAATAATGTTGCTTTGAACATTTGGGTACTTTTTGTTGGGCATTTCTCTTGTGTATATATTTTAGATGTGGGTGGAATTGTTGGGTCATACGGTGACTCCTAAGTTTAACATTTTGGGGAACTGCCAAGATATATTCCAAAGCAACTGCACCATTTTACATTCCCATAAACAATGTATGAGGATTATAATTTCTTCACATCCTTGCCAACACTTGTTATTATCTGCCCTTTTTAAAAAATATATTTTTAAATTGATTTCAGAGAGGAAGGAGAAGAAGAGAGAGATAAAAACATCAATGATAAGAGGTAATAATTGACTGGTTGCCTCCTGCACGCCCCCTACTGGGGATTGAGCCCACAGCCCCTCAGTCCCCAGGCCAACACTTTATCCACTAAACCAAACCAGCTAGGGCTCATCTGCCCTTTTTATAATAGTCATCTGAGTGGGTGTCAAGTGGCCTTTAGTAATTTTGGTTTGCATTTGATGTTGAACATCTTTTCATGTGCTTATTGGGTATTTGTATGTCTTCTTTGAAGAAATGTCTATTTAGATTATTTGAGCACTTTTTGGGGGAGGCTATTTGTGGTAGTTTTCAAATAAAAGAAGGAAGGAAGGGAGGGAGGGAAGGAGAGAGAGAGGGAGGGAAGGAGGAAGTAAGGAACCTCAGACATAAAGTATAAAAAGTAAGGTAAATACTTATGTACCACTAGTATGTGTCATCTGTGAGAAATGGATCCATTGCCAACACAGCTGTACTCCTACCCAATTAGCTTACTCCCTTTCCTGAAATAAGCATTGTCCTTAATTTGGCAGTTTTCTTCATGCATTTCTTAGACTGTTATGACATGTGTGTATATCCTCCAATAATATGTCGTATTATTTTAAATACTTTAAAATTTTATATAAATGATAGGTACTGTATGAATTCTTCTGTAGTTTGCTTTCTTTACTCATCTTTTTGTTTATTAGATTCATTAATGTGGATTCACATAGCTCTATTCATTTTCAGCGCTGTTTAGTATTCCATTGTATGCCTATACTATGTGGTGATGTTTTAAAAACTGTTAGTGGATTTATAGTTGCATTTGTATAAAGCCCAAACAACTATTTTTTCTTAATGTAGTAAGATTTAATCATGAAAAGTAATTTATTTGAAAACTTTAATAAAATATAATTTACCATCAGATGTTTATTTTCACTAAAAATAAATCTTCTATGTTTCCTCTCTCTTTTTAATATTAAAAATCTAGAAAACAAGAACCAAATGTTGCATCCCCATTTTGAATTATAGTTTTTCTCTAGACCCATACATGAGAATAGAATTAACCCTTGTGTACCCTTTGATAATTTGAACATAGATTATTGCTTTACTAAATTTTGGGGGAGTGCAAACACATCCACTATAGGAAGAATCCCTTAATACTTACTCTTTGTTCTTTCATTTTGAATTTGGGACCATGTTTTGTAAAGTTCCATTAAAAACTCTGTTGGGATTTTGTTTAGGATCGCATCAAGTTTACAAAATAATATGGAGATAATTGGTGTTTTTATACTATTGAATCTTACAATCCTTTTATTTAATTCTTTTCTGTCAATAAAATTTAACACTTTTCCTTTTAAATGTTAAACACATCTTTTATTTGAATTTTTATTGCTTGATCACATTAAAACTTTAAAATGGAATTTCATTTAGAATTTTTATGTAAATGAGACAGCTGTGTAATTTTTTAGAGTTGCTTTGGTGTTTTGCTATCAAAAAGTTATGCTAGTGAGTTAGCAGCTTTCTATCTTTCTGTTTTCTAAAATAATTGATATTTGGGATTTCTAGAAAATTCTAAATTCTAAATGTGTTTTTCAGCTTGCAGGCAATACTGTGAAAAGTATCCAGGAGACCATGAACTCCTTTGGGAAGTTGAAGGTGTTGGACACTGGTACCAGAGAATACCTGTCACCAGAGCATTACAGAGAGAAACACTTAAAATTACAGGCAAGAATGTTTTTAGTTTGAACACATGTCCACTTAAAAACAGCAGTGCCTGGTGGTGATGGTGTCTTATACTCCAGAATAGTGGTACCCTATGTGATCGCTCTAGTAAACAGACCCTTTCCTAAAGTGTGATTTTTTATTATGTATTAATATTAACATTTGAGTCACTAAGAATAGCTTAGCACAGTGGTTGGCAAACTGCGGCTCACTAGCAGCTGCGTTTGCCACTCTGTTGACTAATGAGTTTGCCGACCACTGGCCTAGCAGAATGTAATAATTGACGTGTAAGAAATTCACAGTGATACTGAAACAGTATAAAACAGGCATCAGGAGATCAAAGATAGTCCACAGTCTTAATGTATCTCTCCTCAAAGTCACAAAATACAGATGATTATTTAAGACTCTTTATAATTGTAAGGTTTTATTGTAAGATATGAAGGGGATATCCTATACCTAGATTTCTAACACCCTTCTCTTCATGCTGCTCTGAAGGGCTTTTGTGAAAGTCAAAACAATGTTATTAAAACCAAATACTGATTAGGTTACAATTTGTAAAATTCTTCCACACACAGCAGTTCCTCCAAATGAAGCTAAAAAAACTACATCTGGAGAATATGGTCTTGCATCTGTTCCCGAATATGAAGCAGGAACTGAAGACAGTCCGTCTAGTGAGATGCAGCTAACTGTAGGTACACTGTATATTTATTCTAGGAAATAGCTTTTGTTTCTTTAAAATGGACTCAGTGGATATTTAATTTTTTAAATGTTATTGTTAATTCAACAGACTTATGTAATTTCTACTGTATTAGTTTTTTGGCATCTTTTAATTGGTTACTAAGGACTTAATTTTCTTTGAAAAATAATTTGGAATTCACATACAATAATGTAGAAGAAAATAAAAATATGTAATCCCACTTCTCCAGAGATAGCAACTGTTAATATCTTGCATATAATATACATGTATCTGCATACATTTTATTTTTGTTTTCTTTTATGTTAATTCTAACTGCTTTTCTCACTAACATAACATTTTTTTGGAGGCTACAAGGGTGCATAACATAACATTTTAAGCATTTTTCACGGAATTACTATTTTTCTACTATTTTTAAATATGATTGTTGAACAGCAGCACACTAGCCTACTATATGTAAACTAGAGGCTTGATGTATGAAATTCGTGCAAGGAGCTCAGCTCTTGCAGCCACGGTGGCTTGTTTCGGCCCTTGCAGCCCTGCTTTGTCTGGAAGGTTGTCTGGAAGGTTGTCTGGAAGGTCATTTGGTTGTCTGGTCTGATTAGCATATTACCCTTTTATTATTATAGAAGATTATTATTATAAATGCCATCATTTATTTTCTTAACGTATTAAATTTTACATTTATAATGTAACTAGAGGCCCGGTGTACAACATTCGTGCACTGGGGGGGGGGGGCTGGAGAGGGGTGTCCCTCAGCCCGACCTGTGCCCTCTCGCAGTAAAGTGGGTACCTTGGCAAGTGTTGGGCATACAAATTATGGGTC